>PVHY01018587.1:0-29016 GCA_004024945.1 Uropsilus gracilis
GATTGGGCTTTTTGTTTTGCTTTTGTTTAGTTGTGTGAGTTCCTTGTGGATCTTCATTATTAAACCCTTATCACTCATGTGGAGAGCAAAGATTTTTTCCCATTCGGTTGGACATCTTTTAGTTTTTTCTGTTGTCTCTTTTGCTGTACAGAAGCTTTTTAGTTTGATGTAGTCCCATCTGTTTATGTTTTCCTTCATTTTTTTGCCATCTGTAGATAGATTCTTAGAAAGATACTGCTCCCAAAAATTAGACAAAGAAGATATAGAGAACCTAAATAAACCAATCACAAGCAGCGAAATTGAAGCAGTTATCAAAACTCTACCTAAAAACAAGAGCCCAGGACCTGATGGCTTTACAAATGAATTCTACCAGACATTCAAAGATGAAATAATGCCTGCATTACTAAAGCTTTTCCAAAAAATTGAGAAAGAAGGAATACTGCCAAACACATTCTATGAAGCAAACATCACACTCATACTAAAACCTTATAAGGACAGCACCAAAAAAGAAAACTATAGACCAATTTCCTTAATGAACACAGATGCAAAAATTGTAAACAAAATCCTGGCAAACCGAATCCAATGATGCATTAAAAGCATCATTCACCACAACCAAGTGGGATTTATCGCAGGGGCACAAGGATGGTTCAACATCCGGAAATCTAATTAACATAATCCACCACATCAACAAAGAGAAAAACAAAAACCACATGATCATATCAATAGATGCAGAGAAAGCATTTGACAAAGTCCAACATCCATTCATGATAAAAGCCCTTGAAAAATTAGGGATTAAAGGAACTTACCTCAACATAATAAAAGCCATATATGACAAACCTTTGGCAAATATCATCCTAAATGGGGAAAAACTAAAATCATTTCAGTTGAGATCTGGAACCAGGCAAGGATGTCCACTCTCCCCACTATTGTTTAACATTGTACTGGAAGTCCTAGCTAGGGCAATAAGGCAAGAGAAAGACATAAAAGGGATACAAATAGGCAAAGAGGAACTGAAGCTATCATTATATGCTGATGATATGATTCTCTATTTAGAAAACCCAAAAAAATCCACAGAAAGATTACTTGAAATAATAGACCAGTTCAGTAAGTTCAGTAAGGTAGCTGGATACAAAATCAACACACAGAAGTCAATGACTTTCCTATATGCGAAAAGTCAAGCAGAGGAAGAAGAAATCAGAAAAACCATCCCATTTACTATCGCACCAAAAAAAAATTAAATACTTGGGAATAAACCTAACAAAAAATGTTAAAGAACTATACAAAGAAAATTTTAAAACGCTCCTAAAAGAGATAGAAGAAGACATAAGGGAATGGAAAGACATTCCCTGTTCATGGATTGGAAGAATTAATATTATCAAAATGACCATCCTACCAAAGGCAATCTATAGATTCAATGCAATCCCAATAAAATCCCAATGACATTTTTTAAAGAGATAGAACAAAAATTACTGAAATTCGTATGGAATAACAAAAGACCCCGTATATCAAAAAGCCTCCTGACCAGAAAAAAAGAAAATGGAGGTATTACAATTCCAAACTTCATACTATACTACAAAGCCATAATAATTAAAACAGCTTGGTATTGGTACAAAAACAGGCAGTCAGACCAATGGAACAGAATTGAGAATCCTGAAATAAAACTGCACATATATAGTCAACTAATTTTCGACAAAGGTGTGAAAAAGCTACCTTGGAACAAAGATAGCCTCTTCAATAAATGGTGTTGGGAAAATTGGACTAAGACATGCAAAAAAATGGACCAAGAAAACTCCCTTAATCCATGTACAAAAATCAACTCAAAATGGTTAAGAGACATAGAGATCAGACCTGAAACCATAGCATACATAGAGGAAAACTTGGGCAAAACTCTCCATGAGCTACAGTTCAGAAATCCCTTTCTGGAAACATCTACAGATGGCAAAAAATAAGTTCTTCTTTAAATGTCTGCTGGAATTCACCAGTGAAGCTAGTGGTCCTGAATTTCTGTTGTGGTGTTTTGACTATCAATTCAGTGTCCTCGTTAGTAATAGCATGGTTACAATCTATTTCTTTATAGTAATCTAGCTAGGTTATACATTTTTAAGATTTTATCTTTTTCTTCTGTTGCCAATTTTTTGTTGTGCATTTTGCATAGTAGTCTGTTAAAAGCTTTCATATTTCTATGGTATCAGTATTCTCAGTTCTATTTATTGAATAAAATTTATTGAATTCTCAATTCTACTTTATAGAATCTCAATTCTATTTTCTTTTTTTCTTGGAAAGTCTAGTTGAAAATTTTTCCAGTTTGTATTTCTTTTAAATAAATCATCTCGTAGTTTCCCTGATCTTTTCTATTATTTCTTTGGTATTCATTTCATTTATTTACTCTCTGATCTTTGCCATTTCCTTCCTTTTTTTGATGTCAGCCTTTATCTGTTCTTTAGTTCCTAATGGCTTAAATTTAGGTTGCTGATTTGAGATCATTTTTGCCTAATGTAGGTGTTGATCACTGTAAATGTCCCTTTTAGAAATGTTTTTGCAGTGTTTCATAGTTTTAAAATACTGTTTCTATCTTCATTTGTTTCATAAGATATTTTTATTTCTCTTGCTTTATAATTTGACCCACTGGTTTTTCAGTAGCATAATATTTGATCTCCACATAGCTGAATTTTACAATTTTCTTCTTAAAATTCATTTTAAATTTATTTCTTCCTTTTCTTTTCTTTTCTTTTCTTTTCTTTTCTTTTCTTTTCTTTTCTTTTCTTTTCTTTTCTTTTCTTTTCTTTTCCCCTTCCCCTTCCCCTTCCCCTTCCTCTTCATTTTCCCCTTCCCCTTCCCTTCCCTTTCTTTTCCATCACTAGATCTCAGTTTGTTGCCAGGGGAACGGCAGGCTCATGTTGCCCAGGTTACCATAGACTAGAGCGATCCCTAGCCTTAGCCTCCCAGGTAGCTAATATTACAGGCATGGACCACTATATCTAGCTATTTTTTGAGAATAGGTCTCGCTATGTTGCCCTGCATGGGTCTTGGACTCAGGTGATTCCTAGTCTTGGCCTCACTTCTGTAGGCTGTGATTAAAGGCAAGCGCCACCGTGCCCAGCCCCATTTTAAATTTCATGTTGCTGTATTTGGAATAGATGTTCAATATAATTTCAGTCTTCTTAAATTTATTAAGATTTGCTTTGTGGCCTAATATCTGATCTGTCCTGAAGAATATCATCATGTGCTTGAGAAGAATGTATATCTTGCTGCTTTTGGATGAAGTGTTCTATAAAAGTCTGTTAAGTCCAACTAGACTGGTATATAGTTTTGAGTCCAATGTGCTGTGTTTATTTTCTATCTGGCTGACCTATCCATTGTTGAAAGTGGGGTATAGAAGTCCCTAGTATTAGTGTATAGTTATTTCTCTATCAGTTGTTAAAATGTTTTGTATTCAGATACTTCTATATTGGATGAAAAATATTTACTAATATGTCCTTTGATAAATTGACTCCCTTTGTCATTATATAATGATCTTCTTTACCTCTTGATACAATATTTGCCTTAAAATCTACTTTGTCTAATATAATACAGTTGACCTTTGAACAATGTGGAGGTTCAGAGTGCTGACTGACCCTGTTCAATTGAAAATTCACATATAATTTTTGAACCCTCAAAACGTAGGTATTAATAGCCTCCTGTTTACCTGAAGGCTGATAGATAATATGAAGTCAATTAATAAATATTTTGTATATTAGGTGTATTACATATTGTATTTTTGCATTAAAATAAGCTATAGGAAAAAATTAGTAAGAAAGTCCTAAGGAAGAAAAAAATATTTTCACAATGTGCAGTGTTTTTATCAATACCATAAGTCTTCATGGTCTGTTTACAAGAAATTTCTTCCAAGTAGACCCATGCAGTTCAAAGATTGTTCAAGGGTCAACTATGTAGCTAATTCTGCTTGTTTTTGACTTATATCTGCATGAGATTTTTTAATTTATATCTTTACTTTCATTCTAAGTGTATTCTTAAAGCTGAATTGAGTCCTTGTAGGCATCATATTGTTGGGCCCTATTTTCCATCTATTCTGTCATTGTGTCTTTTGATTGCAAATTTTAGTCCATTTTTATGTAATGAAATTATTGGCTGCATGTACTTATTAACATTTTTTTCAGTTGTTTTCTTGTTTCCAAATTCTTATATTCCTTTATTCCTCTTTTCCTTTGTGACTTGATTGTTTTACTTTAATGGTAGACTTTGATTCTTCTCTCTTGATCTTTATAACTGTATTATGTTAGACAAAGCAGATTATGTACTATGCATTTTTGCTTTGTGTTTACTCTGAGGTTTGCATAAAACATCTTATATTGATAGCTGATAAGTAACTACTTTAAACTGATAAAGCTTTGAATGCAAATGTTGTACACTTTTACACTCTTTCTCCACATTCTTTGTTTTATTATATTGTATATCTATTAATGAATTATTGCAATAATTATAGTTATAGCTATTTTAAATTCTTTTTTCTTTTAGATATTTATTGTTAGAGTAATAAGTGATTTACCCACTATTATTCCACTACAACATTTTAAATATAACTATATATTTACCTTTACCAGTTAGTACTCTTATTCTTGGTTAATAGTTTTCCTTTCAGAACTTTAAATATATCATTGAACTCTCTTCTGTCTTGAAAAGTTGATAGTCTTAGGATTCCATTATGTGAAAGAGGTTGCTTTTCTCTTGTTGCTGTTAAAGTTCTTTACTTGTCTTTAGCTTTTGATATTTTTATTAGAATGTATCTCAATGTGGATCTCTTTTGGATTAATGTTTTTTATACCTTCTCAGCTTTCTGGACTAAATGTCTGTTTCATTCTCTAGATTAGATGAGTTTTCAGTCATAATTTCTTTGAATAAGCTGTCTTTTCTTTATTCACTTCTAATTCTGGGACTCACATAGTACATATATTAGCCTGTTGGTAGAATTATAATTCTCTTAAGGTAGCTTCACTCTTTGATTATTTTATATTTTTTGTTCTTGATTGGATCAGTTCTTCCATGACTTCAAGTTTGCTGATGCTTTTTTCTGCTTGATTTAATCTATTGCTGAACCCTTCTGTTGGATCTTTAAAATTTAACTATTGTAATCTTTAACTCTGGTTTGTTTGGTGTTTTTTTTATATTTCCTATTTTTATTGAAGTTCTCACTTTATTTATACATGATTTTTCTGATTATTATTTTGAAATTTCTCAAATAAATCATCTATTTAATCAAACTGTTTTTGTAAATTGATTTTGTTCATATAAGTAGACTTTTCTGTTTCTTCATTTTCCAAAATTTCTTCAATTTCTTAGTTTTCCTCCTCTGTATGTTTTCAGACATTAGATAAAGAAACCACTGCTTCTAATTTTGACAGTAGCATGATTAGGTGATGAAGCTTGTCAGTGTGTCTGACTTCAGTGTCTGGTTGTTTGTTAAGCCTTTTGTGTCTATTGAAACTGCCTTCTTTACTCTTAGTAATTCCTGGACTTGAGGGTGTTTCAAGACTTGTCAAGTGTTCCATGGTGGGGGATTGTAGTTAAGACCTAGATATAGACCTGCTGGAAGTTGAACCTTCACACAACACCTTAGAAAGTTTATAGTAAATCCCCTTACCAGGGACAAGCTGGGATTTGGGTGTTTTCCTCCATTCCCTGTGTGTTGTGCTCACAAGTATAACTGAGGTGAAGGGGTGCTCCTGCACCCAATATGAATGCTTCTTGATTTGCTGCAGTCTCATAGATGCAAGTCCTGTTGGTTCCCTGCTCCCTGAAAAGAATCAAATCCTGACTCCAGATGTGTATCCTGTTGGAAACAGACTCATGTAGCATCTTTGAAAGTCTTTGGAGGGACTCCTTTCAGGAAAAAACTGGAAGATAGGTAAAATTTCCTGTTCTCAGCTGGGCATGGTGGCACGTGCCTATAATCCAAGCTCAGGGAGGCAAGAAGACAGGGATCGCTTGAGTTCGCGGGTTTGGGACTACCCTGAGCAACATAGCAACACCTGGATCTCGAAAAAACAGCCAGTCGTGGTGGTGGGCGCCTGTAATCCCAGGTACCTGGGAGGCTGAGGCTGGGAATCGCTTGATTCGACAGGATTGGGACTAACCTGGGCAACATAGTGAGACCTAGTCTTAAAAAAAAAGTAAAAAAAATTCTGTTCTCTCTGTGGTCCTGGAGATACCATTAAAAAATCCTTTTTTTTTAATGCTCTACAGGGTGGGATTTGGGAATGGAAACTCTGTTTGCTATGACATCCAGGGAGCTTTCTCTGGGCTGCCAGCAAAAAGCTGGGGGCAGCTGCATATTCATATTTCTTCCAGGGAGAGACAGGTAACATGATTTGGGCTATAAGTGACTGAAAAAGTAGATGCCAGTTTCCCCTTCTCTGGGATATACTGTAGTCAGCCTCTATGTGTGTGCTAACTTAGAAATGTGAACCTGAAGCAGCTGGTCTCAAATGTAGTGGGACACCTTTCTGGGACAGACTGGGAGATGGGTGACATCACCTACTCCCTAATGCTGTGCAGATAGCACACCCTAAAGACTGCGTCTCGTGAATCAGTTAACTCTTTTGTTTGCTATAATATTGTGAAGTTAATGGATGCAATCTCTTTTGGTTTTTGGAGTTAGATGTTTTGAAAGGCTGTCTTTTAGATGGGAGTCTTAAATGTTGGGACATTAAATATGGAATTCAAACCCTACTCTTTAGGGAGAAGCTATACTTGAGGATTCCCTCCTAATCCTGTGATACCTTGCCCAGAGGTGGGGTTTGGGCAACAGTGTCTCAGTTTTTCCTGCAGCTTTAATTGTAGATATTTTCTTCTTAACTGCATGTAAGATTACTCAGCTAGTTTCTGGATTTCTTTCAGAAACCTGTGGGTAGCTGTACATTTACTATGTCTTTGAAAGGATTTGAATATGGGAGCCTTCTACGTCATCCTCTTAGTTGGCCTTCCCTCCTCTTCTCACCACAAAACTTTTTTATTGCAAGTTACCTTTTTATTAGTCTCCTTTTTCTAATATGTGAATCAACAAAATGATATCATCTTAGTAAAATTTTCTAATGCTCATCCAAACTGGTACAATTAATTCTAGATATATTTCAAGGAATAAGTAAAATTATATAAAATTATAGAAAGTAGAGTTTTTAGCTAAATTAGACATGCAGATATTTAATTGTATTTGAAATGCTTACATATATGTTACTTATCTATAAATACTTGATATTTATATATTTAGAACATAAATAGATAATATATTTAATGTAGGAAACATCAAGAATAATTTGACTGAATTTCTCAGTTTGGTATCAATAAAAAGTGAAAAGGAGACTGAGGGGAAAGAATTTCATTTCTATAATTCAAGTATTAACTGAAACCTGTCATCTCTTTCAATTACTGTATTATCTCTTTTTTGATACTCTATAAGAACTTACAACCCTAAGACTTCTGCTTATGCCCTTATGTCCATGTCATCTCAAGTTTAACTCTTATGTGTGATCCCCCATTTGTGCATGTTAACAAATTCTGCATTTTGTGAGACTCATGTAAATTGACCCCTTCCTTAAGTTGCTTGACAAATCAACTTTAAAAAAAAATGACTAGAAATAGACTTGAATAAATTGAGGTGCAGCACAACGGCAACACAAACAGTTCAAGTTGTGCATTAGACCTTTGTGCTCTGATAGTGTCCTTCACATTCTCTTAGTGGGGAAGTAGCACTGTGCCTTCTTCACCTCAAGTAATACCCAGTTATAGACATCATTTTGTGAATTCTTGTCCTGTAGACTCTTCTGTTCTGCTGGTACCAAAATTAAATTAAGATGTTTTACTTATGCAAAGGAATTTAACCCCAAGTTATTTATCATGCAAGAATGTTTTCCTTCTAAGAGAAAGTCTGCTACATAGAATATTATTTTAACTTTTGCTTCACTTAGTTACATGTTTGCTAATTCTACAGTCCTACTGAGTAAATCAACCATTGCTAAAAATTATTCCAAGAATATGGATCTCAGATAGTTTCAGAACAAAGAATTCATTGTGAAATTTACAGAGGAAGAGTCATAAGTCTTACTATGATGAAAACCATTGGAAATTAGCAAAGAGGAATAATGCTTTGTGGGGTTACCAAACCCACCAAAGACACATTAAACAAATTAAAGCTTTTTCTTGTCCTTTCTGTGCATTACTGATAATGCAGGCACCCCAGATGATGCTTGTCATGACTCTGTGGTCATAAAATCTCAGAATTTGAAAGTGGTGACAATTTAGCACTTTTACTTGGTACTATTAGTAAAATAGAAAAGGATATGCAAGTCCCTTGAGAGAAAGATTAGCAGAAGGTATTTTGTTTGGGGACTATAGATTTTTTCCCCACTCTCCTTTTGCATGTCTTAACTCCACCCATTTCATGCTCATGTGATAGTACTTCCCAAGGAGAAAGCCATTATATTCACAGATCTAGTCAAAATGAGAACAAATAAGTAACATTTCAGTGAGTTGACCTTTGTTGTGAAAGAGTCCTTGTCCTTGAGGAGGTGTAGTGATCGTGTGCACAGCGCCCCCTGGTGATCAGATTCAGGCTTCTCAGTGGTGTGGCAAGGGGAGAGTTGCCAAGAAAGACAAGGGTTCAAGTTTCCAGTTGTAGTTTTTGAGACCTTAATGGCCTCGTTCCTAGTAAAAACTTGTTTTTGGAGATACTTTTAAGAGAAGTGTTTTCCAGAATCTCTCTTTTTATTTTTATCTAGACTTTAATTTTTTTTTTTTGTTTGTCATTTCAACATGTAAAGCTGTTCCTATTAGCATGTTCCAGGGACTGAAAGGGGCGACAAATGAAATGACAGGCATACTTCCAGGTGTGCAATACTCAGAAAAATTAATACATATGCATATGGAACAATTATTTTAAAACATGAAGTAACACATCTTGAAATAGTCTTGATGATTATTTAAGCTGAGTTTTAGACAGGTACAAATCAGTAATGGTTAAAATGCAATTTGCCTGTTTATTTAATCCTGTCTCATTTTGTTCTAGAAAGAACTCAAGACTATATACATTCAGTACAACTAGATAAAAAGGAAGTTGTAAGGTATTTGGTTCAGCTTGGAAAGGAGATGGAGGATAAAGAGAGAAAGAAAGCCATAACAAAATGGTGGAGTCAATAAAGTTAAAGGGAGCCCTCACTTTTCTTCCCTCTTCCCCCAGAAAGTTCATACCTCTTAATGCCCTTGACTTTCTTTTCTGTTTTAACACTGCATTCTTTCATGCCAGTTGCTTAAGATAGACTTCCAAGTGGACATTATTCTCCATAGTATCTCCCTTTTGTCTTTTCTTAACCCTGTTCATGTTCTGTCCCATTAGAATGTCCAAATTACAAGTGGAGAAGTTCCCAGTGATTAAACAAGAACATTCAGGAAAGCAAAGCAAATGCCTTTGTAGAAATGGAGTATATTTTTCCCTAGCAGTAACCAGTAAGCCACCATGATGAACACCATTGGGAACCTTTGGGATGTTCTATGGTAGAGAGGCAAAAAGGAGCACTTACATCTTGTCTTTGATTTTATTCAGTAGCAGATTGTTCTTGATTTAAGTCTTTTGAAATCATTATGTTACTTTCTTTAATACCTATTTTCTCAAGTTGTCAGGAAATCTTAGAAATTACCAAGGGGAAACAGGAGAAAGAAAAGGAGACAGGAAAATGATGATCAGTGAGTGGCAGAAGGCAATAATTATTTTTGTTTAAAAATAAGAATAGTAGAGCATGAATGTTTTTCATTTTCAAGTAAATACTAATAGCTGATAAATACCTTCAAAATTCCAATATATATGCTATGAAGTAATTTTTAATTCTAGGGACTTAAATAGAGACACAGATTTTAAAATTGGTACTTTCAAAAAAAATCAAACCAAGAATGCATGTGTTTTTTATTCATAGTCCTAGTCAGAGAAGCCCAAGGTGTTTTGAATGGATGGAAACCAATGACTAGACCATACTTTTTATTTTCTTCTAGTTGTGATATGGACAAAAGTAAAGATCATTTCTTTCTTTTGTTGTCTATCTGTATGTATGCTCTGTAACTTACTCTATTACTGTCAACCAATTCCTTTTGTAATGAGCATAGATGAGTTAAGATTTTACCCATATTTGAATGGATATTTATGTAGTCTGGTATTTGGATGATGAAAGCATGAAATTCTTGATATTAAATGGTAATGTAGTAATTTGGGTGACTGGGCTATGATTGTCTCAGTAAACATTTTTCAGATGAGCAGAAGTGATAAAAGAGTTTTCTTTTTTTTTTCTTTTTTTTTTTTTTTTTTTTTTGAGACTAGGTCTTGCTATTTTTGCCCATGGAACCACAGGCTCATGGTGCCCGCGGTACCACAGACTCAAGCAATTTCCAGCCTCAGCTTCCCAGGTAGCTGGGATCACAGGCGCATGCCACCACGCCCAGCTATTTTTTTGGAACTAGGTCTCGCTTAGTTGCCCCGAGCGGGATTTGAACCATGATTCCAGGTTCCCGCTGCGGCTTCCTAGGCTGCTGCTTACAGGCATGTGCCACCATGCCTGGCCAGAAGTGATAGAAGAGTCTTAATAAGGATCATAACTAAAAGGATTTTCATGAATTGAAATGTATGAACCATAGAAGAGAAAAAAGGGACTATTGTTTTATAGATGTAGTTCGGATATTCTTGGAAGTGAAAAATGCCTTCTCTCTTATTTGTCAAGATACACTAAAAATAAAAACAAAAAAAAATTAGATATTCTAAATAGAAGCCAAGTGGGTAAGGAAGCAAAGCAAGTTGAGAGAAATAAAATGAATCTTAATTTGCATTTTTAAGATTCACTAACTCATACAGTTAGGTTAAGAAGAGAGGGGGAAATAAACCTTTTTCTGCTGATACTATAATGAGTGTTTCACTCTCATCTTCTTCCACAGAGCTCACCTGAATGACCTTGAGAACATTGTGCCTTTCCTTGGGATTGGTCTTCTGTATTCCTTGAGTGGTCCAGACCTGTCTACAGCCCTTCTCCACTTCAGAATCTTTGTGGGAGCCAGGATTTACCACACAATTTCATATTTGTTACCCCTCCCCCAGCCAAATAGAGCGCTGTCTTTTTTTGTTGGATATGGAGTTACTGTATCCATGGCTTACAGGTTGCTGAAGAGCAAATTGTACTTATAAAGAGAATCATACAACTCATGAACCAGTGATTTCCTTAGAATTCTATATATTCAGTTTATAATGAATACTTTCTTAGATTTCAGTTTAGGGTAAGCAATTTTTTTTTTAAGAAAGAGGGATTTGTAAGTAAGAGAAATTAAGAACTGGAGAAAATCTTTTTTGAATATTAACATCATCAACAGCATTACTGTTTTGTATTCGCATGAGAAATTTAATATGCTTAAGTCTTTGCTATATTCTATTGTAAAATTTTATTATAATTTGTAACAGTCATTTAACATTTCACATTATAAATCTATAAAAGAATGATTGCATGTATTCCAAGCCTATATTTTACTATTTATGATATGGGCATTTGAAATAAAGATTCTGAAGAATAATTTTATTTGGTGTTATTTCTTCCAACTTTTATTTTTAAGGTTTTTGAAAAGTGGAAAAATAGTTCAATGACATCTATGTATCTTTCATCTAGATTTACCAATTGCTAACATTTTGCCATCTTTGTTTTAAATCAATCACTCTGGGTTTTTTCCTGAACAACTTAAATATAAATTGCAGAGCTCATGATGTTTCACTCCTAAAAACTTCAACATGATCTCCTATAACAAGACAGTCTTCAAATATCCACAGTCCATTTTCATACCTCAAAGTTTAATATTAATACAGCAGTGTTATTTAATATATTATACCTGAAGTCCTTCAATTTTCTCATTAGTATCTTTTTGATCTAGAAATTAAATGAAGACCATACACTGCATTTCACTGTCATTCCTAGTTTCAGTAAAGTGGGAGTGTTCTTTCATTATTTTCTTTTTTTATCGTTGACATTTTTGAAGAGTATAGGTTGGGTATTTTACAGACCTGAAATTTTTTTTCTAATATTTTCTAATTCTTAGGTTCAGAATAAGTATTTTTGGTGATATTGTGTCCTTTACATTACATTATAGGTGTATGAGTATTGGTGATGTTCAACTTGATCCACTTAGCAAGACAGTGTCAACCAGATTGCCTATTGTAAAAGGATCTTTTTGTTTTTATAATCTTTTTATTTTTGTAATTTTATTTTGTAATATGTGGGGTGATAACTTAAGTCTGTTCCTCAGACTTAGAACCAATGATACTGCATTTTGCTCTCTATATTCAAACATGACTATTATACATAAAACTTTGTGGTAGATGTGTATGTATCCAAGTCTACAAACACATCCACACAAATTTAGTCCTTTTGTGTGAAACAGAACTGTATAAATATTTGTAATGAAGAATGAACATTTAAAATATTTTTCTTATGCTTGCTATCCAATTTATATTAATAGTTTTCTATCTCATCTTAATTTTCAATACATACATCTTAAATTGGGCTTTTAGTAGATATCATAATTTTTTGTTTAGGTTTACCAAACAAGAGAACAGTCATTGTGTAATGTTCTTGGTTTCACATTTGAGCAACTCTTCAATCTTTGAACAAAATCTATCAATGGAAAGACTACTAAGGCTTTGGTGTGTTATTCTCTCTTCATTTTTGCAGTGTTAACAGCACTTTGTAGATCATGGCTCAGGCTTCAGAAAATTATGTGTTGTAATAAATAGAAAAGACAATGAGGTCAGAAGTGAAAGTAAAAATTTAATGATTAGTTCTGTTTGTGCAAACACACCCTTCCCTGCACCCACATACATGCTTTCTCCCCACTCTCTATTGGGGCAAACTATTCACCCTTTCTAAACTCTACTTTAAACCTTTTGTGGCATTGTTTGAAGGTTAAATCATCTACATGTGTGAAGTATATTTTAAAAGTATGTTCTAATCAGTGAAGTGTTCTCAAGTTATTTGAATAAGTAGTTACAAAATTCAGTTGACTTAGTTTACCCTATTTTTGTGTGAGGTATTTGTTTAACCATCATTGCTTCTCTTGTGTTTTTATAATTTCAAATTCCCTGGTATTGCTTTTCACAGCAGTTTCAGTATAGATTATGACCATGCGAATGGTTATCTGCTGGGCTATGAATACAGTTATCGGGGGGAAAGGAGAAATTTTATTTTCTCAAAGGTATAGGAACTGTACATAAAATGCTTAAGAAAATATTCAAAGTGTCTAGAGATTTCCTACCTCTGTTTATAAGTTTGGGTAATAGTTATAAAGAAATTTTAAATGGTCTCTAACTCCATTTTCACTCACAAGAGAAGCAATAGATGTTGGAAGAGTCCCTTTGGAGTTGTTTTAGTGGAAGAAGGCAGATGAAGGGGAAGAATATTTACTGGACTGTTGTCTCCTGTGCCAAGGAATTTCCACAAAACCACATGAGTTTGAGCTCCAGAGTGATAGCTATGCGGAAAGTGCCTGTGATGGGAAGATGTGGAGAAGAGTTGACATGGTTTGCCTTGATTCTTCTGTAGGGAAGGTATGATGGCTATGTTCTTGTTTCTGCACTTCATTAGAACTCTGAAAGCAAATATTGTGTTTATTTTTGCATGTGTACTGTCATTAGAGGCCACATAAATAGCATTCATGTGCACACATACATACCCATACAAATGGTCAGCACGTTCATCATTTATCAGTACTAGCCATTATGAATACTTAGTGGTTGACATTACTTCTTCAAATTTCACCATCTCTCTTTATTCATGCCTTCCTTCTCTTTCACCTAAAGCCAACTCCACCATAAGTAAGAGTTCTTATGTAGTAAGTTGGAGAAAATATATCTAAATCTTGCAATTTACTTAGGCCAAGATGGGAGCTTCATGGGGGAAGGCTTGATGCAAATGGGATGGGGGAGCAAGTTTTATCAAACAAATAACTCAGGTCTATACAAGGCATGTGTTTGTATATTTTATATATATATATACATTAAATATATATTTAGAACTAAACCTTATGTTTTTTCATATCATACCATCCAAAGTAGAATTTTTTTTAGCAGATAGTGACAGCTATAAGATGCCCTTATTTGACTTAGGCCTGTTGAAGGATGACAGTGGAACCTCAGAATTTCATGTATTATCCAAAGGCTCTGTGGGTTTGAGGAAAATCTTGCGTAATTAATGCCAAAGAGATGAACCCTTCTGTTTTGAAGGTTCAGAGACTTACTCTTTCAAGATACAGTGTGATAGACCCTGAGAGATAAACTTACAATAAACCAACTATAGATGAGACTAGGGTGTACACCAGAAGTTCAGGGAACTTTTTGAAACTCAGTTGTTTTAACTTTCCTCTCATCAAGTGCAGAATCCTGGGCTCAGGACATTCTGCCTCTGTGGTCAAGCTGTCATTGGAAACTGAATCATAATCAGGAAGCTTTTGTTGATTTTTCTAAGGGGGTACACCAAATCATGCCAAACCACATGCTCTGCAAGTGGTTGTAGTCTGTGTGACAACAAAAGCATGCTTAGTGAGCATTGATTTAGACCGAAGAAAGTTAGACAAAGCAAATGTTCAATGGCATATAATTTAAGGTAATCTGATATGTGTATTTAAAGATAAAGAGGATCTTGTAACTAGGACTGAAAATACTCAAGGCCATTATTGACAGTGCCTGTCTGAAGATCTGGACTTGGAAGAGCTTTGCAGGTGGGACTGGCAAGACCAAGGCTGATTACTTAAACCACTCACCTTTGTGAGTGCTTGGACAAGTACAGTCTATGCTTATCTTTGTGTTCTTCTTCTACTACCTTGGCTAACTAATCTCTTTTCTAAATGAAACATTCTTCTTTATATCCTATTAAGACACAAAGATGCTCCATCCTGACTTTGTTAACCTGGAAGCTTGCACCTTGGCATGTTTATGTGTATTCTGTGAGGAAGTTTCTAGTCAAAGCCTTTGCTTCTTAGGAGGAGCACCTAGATGCTGCAAACAGCTGCTTTCTAGCTCTGCGCTCAGTGATTCTAAAGCCAGAGGCTTCTCCAGAAGTGGGGAGAGATCATGGAGTTTTCTTGTATCTGCAGCATTAAACTTGAATGCATAGCAATTCTAGCCCAGTGATTCCTATGTGGGTTCCATAAACCATTCACCTGAGGGTCCTACTTGGCAAATATTCTTGATCCCCAGAACAAAGCTAGGAGTATTTTTATTTGAGTTGCATCATTGTTATGCTCTGATTCTTCTTGGAGGCAGGTGGTGAGAAGTGAGGCGATTTGCCTTGGGAGTCTCTGCAATCCATTCAGAAACAGCAGAGCCCAAGCCTTGTGATCATCTCCCCCCTGCCAGCCTGAAATGTCAGCCCTGTGGGAAGTTGATAGGTGTTCCTGCTATCAGGGAAGCACTACCTCCACATTCACATCTTTTAGAGCCCTTTATTCACTATATATCCTACATAAACTGTTGGATTTGACAAGGAGGAGTTGTTGAAGGCAGACTTCTGGGAAGGGCTATGTTGGGTTGAAGTTGGTACCCATCGCTCATGGTTGGCAGCTCAAGTACGAGATTGTCGATGAGCTATAGGACCTATGAGCCTCCTCTGTCAGAAAGCGCTGGCCCTAAGTCACATTTCATTCAGAAAGCCCTGACAACCCCGCATAAAATGGGAGCTGTAAAATGGAGAGAGAGAGGTTGTGTGCAAGAGTAGGCCATTTAAGTTGTTTCCTTTTTACCAGAGTTTTGAAAAATAGGAACCAGGACAATATAACTATGCAACAGCAAGAAGAGATTTGTGTCTGTGCTAGCCATTTTAGAAAAAGAATTCAAACTTTAAACACAGTGACTTGATGTTTAATAGCTAACAGCTAAGAGGAGATTTAGTGAGAGATAGAAGCTAACTAAAATTCTTCATCTTTCAGCCTAAATCATACATTTCTATATCTCTATGCAAACACAGTCACCCAAAATAAAGAGAAATGTAAAGGTTTGAAGCAGTGTTGTATAGTGAAGAGAACACCGGATTTGTATCATCTGTATCTAGAGCTCTGACACTCTCTGGCTGTCCAAAGTAGAATGACCAAAGTTTTTAACCTCTGTGTCCCATCATTAGTCGTGAAAAATAGCAAAGTTAGTACCTTACCCACTGTACTGATAATCTTTTGCCACAATACTTTTGTGTAACAAATCACCCATCACTCAATGACGGTGCAGATGATTCTGCAAGGTTGAGCTGCTGTTGGCTGATTTCACTCATGTGTCTGTTGTAAAACATGGGTTGGCCAGGCAGTTCTGTTGGATGCGTGTCCAGGTTGTCACTGTGCCTGGGAATTAGCTAGCACTTGGCTGATTAGCAGTGATCTCAGCTAAGATTACCAGGGTAACTCAACTCTTTCCTATGTGTCTCATCCTCTAGTATGGGGGTCAGCAAATTCTACCTCATTGGACAAATCCAGCCCATGGGTTGTTCTTTTTTAAAACATTGTTTTATGGAACACAGCTGTGCTTACTCATTTTCAGATTTTCTTTGACTGCTTTCATGCCACAATGGCAGAATTAAGTAGTTGCAATTGAGACCACGTGGCCCAAAAACTCAAAATATTTACAATCTGGTCTTTAGCAGAAAAATATTTACTCACTCTTGCTCCAGTCAGCTAGCCAGGGTACCAGGGTAGATCATGGCTATGACAAAGAGCAAGCAAGAGAGGAAAGGAAAGCATTAAGTCCTTTTTCAAGATGCAGCATATATCACATCCATTAATATACCATTGGCCAAAGAAGGTCACATGGCTGACTCCAGAATTAAAAGCTGGGAAATAGACTTAACCTTATTAGCAAGAGGAACTGCAAAGTCATATGGCACAGAGGCATGTACTCAGGAGAGTTGAAAAATTTAGGCTATTTGTGCAATTAATCTACCACACCTGCCCACTTTATGATGTTATGAGGTTCAATTCAACACATGTAAAACGTTTTTAAAACTCCACATCATGCAATTAAAATTACAGCATTTTTCTAATGTGTCATATTGGTGGTAATCTGTTATATGCTTAGTATGATAGCAATGGTTGTAACTAAATAAAAAATGTGATACTGGTTTGTGAACTTGGCCTTCTCCCTCTTATTTGCAATGTGCTATCTTAGGGAGACAGATGGGACAAGGAACAAATATTTGGATAGCCTTATCGCCTCTATAATCAAGTTGGTTCCCAAACTGTGCCCAGCCTGTTCTCTTGAATTATCATCTGTACCCTGCTCCCAACCAAGTGTTTCATCAAAATTAATCAATTTCTGACTACTGGTGCATTGAGTGTAGAACAGACAATATTTCTGGCTCAAATGTAAAATTTTAATGTTAGTATTTGCTTAAAATAATATATGTATTCTTTCTATGGAGTGTATAGATCATGAAAATAGTGTGTGCTAAATCTTTGTCTGAGTTATTGAATCTATAAACCTGATAACTAATAATGTAATTGACTTTCCTTTATACTACGCCATACATGATAGAATGGAGATGAGAACCAGGAATTGCTCAAACAATAGTTTTTCCAGTAACTAAAACACAAAGGTAAATCACCTACTCTTGCTCTCTTCATTTCTACCCATTAAAAATAACTGAGTTAGAAAAATGTTTGAAATAGACTCTACCTCTAAAAGTTGTATTTGTTTCAGAGACAGGTGTTAGTACATGGCCTCTTTCTTCAGAGACAAAAAATGAAAAGCAAGATGTGGGAATAATTATAGTAGAAAAACTTATAACCTCTATTAATGAGATTAAAGCTAATTGTGTGTTAAGTAGTACCTTGTGGCTTAATGTCTTAGAATGTTAATCTTTAAATTAATTTTCTTTAAATCACTATTGTGATGTCACCAGAATCAAATAATGTTCACTAATTTTCAGAAAAGAAATGTATTTACTCACTCCCATTTTAAGGTCTCCTCTCAAATCTTCTTGAAATTTGAACATACTGTCACTTGGTTAGACCAATCTCTAGTCATCATTGTTGGTTGTGGAACAAATGGAATGTCCAAAATAAGTAAAATAGGATCCCTTGATATTTTTAATTCTGGGTTCTTAGGATCTAGACTGGGAACTAGTTAGGTTCCACCTAATCCAATTAGCTATATATAAAATACCAGGAAATGTTGTATTCATTTTTTTCATGAAAGAAATATTTACTGGGGATCTCTTATATGCCAGGCACTAGTCCACATACTTGGCATGCTGCAATGAATAGCCCTACAAAGCCCTGACTTACAGAGTTTGAACCCTACTGGGGATTCATTAACTTTGGGCTTGTGAAAAGATTTTGTTAAATGGACTGAACCTATACTGTAAAGGGAATTTTCTATCCAGAAGACAGTCTACTATTATCACCAGGTCAAATCTGATGTGGTATCTAATTTTGTTTGGTCCACAAACTAAAAAGGTGTCCCACTAACGAACAATTGCAATTGTTTAATGACAGGCTACCCTAATCTTGAACTCCAGTTAAGCAAAGTAGTATCCTTTGAATAAAATTTCCATTCTCTCATTAGTAGAATTTTGAATTACAAAAATAATATTTTGCTCCATTATTATTGTTATCCTTTAAATTTCATCGATAAAAACTTGAACAGTTATTTCCTCTCTTATGCAAGTATCTATATAACAAAGTTATGTAGAAGTGCTTATGTAGCTTAGTTGATTTTTCTCATAATCTAAATATTTACTATTTGAACTTTTACAGAAAGAAAATGTGTCCATCCCTGATTTATACAGTTGAGTAAGAAGGGTTTAATAAATGAATTCAGAAATTTCTTTAGTGCTTTTTCACCAAATAAATTACTAGAGTATAATTAAAATGACTGAGAAAATAACTTTTTCAGTGTTGATGCTCTTATCTATTTTCATTTGAATTTTTATGGCTTATATATAGTATATGCTGGATTATCTGGTCATTTTTTAAGCATTTGTTTAATTTTTAAAGGATTGAGACTGATAATTGACCTCTGTGAAAACAGATTTTTAGCATATTTTAGGCTTGTTTGTATTCCTATGGTAGCTGGATTTTCTCTCTGGGATCAGTACTCTTGATGTTACTATGATAGATATTGAAGTTTAAAGTCATTTTAGCTGGAAAAATCTTTTTTCTTGGAGTCAATATATAGAAGTCATGATTCTTTCCAGTGTAACACTTAAATCACTCACTTCTCAGAAATGATAGTTAAAACCATTAATGTTTCATGGCTTTATACCCAGTGCCAATAGTTTACACAGAGAGCAGAATGAACTCTGACCAAATGAAGCTGAAGGGAAAACTGAGAAACAACTGATGTCTAATGTAATGTGTTTTTTCTTTCTCTCTCTGAGACATTTGTATTCATGGTAGTGATTTTACATATCACATACATATAATACAGTCACAGTTATTGCTTTTAAAATTGCTCCTACTTTTTTGGATGGACTTAAATTTATTACTATTTTATGGAGATAAAGTATATTGTAACACAAGGAAAATCACAATTTGTCATTGCTCTGCCACACAAGCATATTTTGAATTTACTAATTCAAAAATCACCCCAAACCTTTTACTAAAGACAAAAACAAAATCCAGAATTAGATTTTAAGCATATTTCACTATATAAAGTGGAGAAATTATGTTCACCAAAAGAAATGATTGAATTAACTATGATATATTTATACTATTGATTATTATGCAACTATGAAAAAGAGTGAGAAAAATTTCTATGCTATTATAATCTCATCTTCAGGAATTTTGTCTGCTGGAGTGGTATGCTTATGCTTATGTTTTAAAAATTAATGAAAAGACAAACCATGGTAGAGTGTAGTGGATAGGGAGAGAAAGGTTTTTTTTTTTTTCTTTTTTCTCTTAACCTTTTTTTTTAATTTGGAAGATGCAATTTTGAAAATCCTAAGTATTTTGCAGAATAACAAAATGCAGTAAAATGCAAAGAAAACAATTTCTAGACATTAAAATAAAAAGGAAAAGAAACCTCAAAGTGTATCTATCCTATTGGTATAACTGCTCACCAAGGAACTATCTGAAGTGGCTTTAAAACATAAGTTTGATTATACATTCCTACTGGGATAAAAGAACTTAAAAAAGATAGTTGGTGGTAATGTTGATATTACACTGAAACACTGCATTGCATTTGTGGAATAAAGCAAATGGGTAATTATATTGGCATTGAGGAAAACTATAATTTGAGACATTCCAGAAAGGAGATGGAGATAAGAAATCAGTTAATCAATAAGGGTCTTGATGAATATGAATGAGCAAGTTCAAAAGTTTTGTTGTCCTTACATGGGGGTAGGAAGGTTTAAGGGCAGACTGAGATTACACCATTTAGATGACTTGTAAAACTATTTTAGGATGCATAAACAGCATATAAAATTTGATGCTGTTACACATAGAAGTGGCAAAAATCAGTGGTTATAGACTTTCACTACTTTTCTCAGCATAAAATCCACTATGATTTTTTACTGGCTAACTTACACCTAATTTGCAAGTATATCTATCTGCTTTAAACTGTATCAACTTTACTCCAATCCCATCATCAAATACCAGGATAAGAGCCTTATGTTAGTATTCTGGTGGCTAACTTTGATTTGGCTTTGTCATCTTGCTATAACACAAGTAACTCATTAAGAGTTCTGCTGATACTAATAGATCAGCAAGTTCGAGAACTGTGTTTAATGTATTCCGTTTATTTGGAGCTTTGTTTCTTTTCTCTCAGGGGTGAGGTCTGTTTTACAGCCAATGAGAAAGAGAGCATTGAAGCAATTGTCCATAAAATGAGGGTCTCCCCTCTGTCTTCTCTCCTCAGCACACTGGCCTGAGGAATCTGCTCATTGCTGTCACTATGCTTTATTTGGCTGCACAGCGACGAGGTGGGTGTGGGGTCTGGCAAGACCAGATCTATTTCAGGTGCTGCAGTTTCCTCTGCCTTCCTCATGCCTGCAAATGCAGTGACTGATTTACTAGGGTGTGAGGTAAAGTGCAACGAATGAATTTCAAGTCCCAAAAGCTCCTGGTTTGGACTCCTTGGAGCAGTTTGGTGATTTCCCATTGCCACTAGATGTCCCTGTGTGGCTTTTCTTTTGGACATCAGAGCAGTACACAATATTTCTGCTCTGCTGGAGAGGAAGAAAGAGCTCCGAAGCCTCTGAAGAGGCAGTTTGCCGTGGAATGTCATCCATGCAGGACCTGACACACTTCCACTCTAGTGCTCTGGTTTGAAATACAAGCACCTGGCAAAGCTGAAAATTACTCTGAGTCTGCAGAAATTATGTAGTGGTCTTTGTGTTCTTCCCAACTTCCATTCACGAAACTTTTCCTGCCTCAATGATCAACAGTATAGACAAATCTCTAAAACATTCCTAAAGAACAGATTTAAAAGTATAGTTTTCACATTTCTGATCTCTTGCAGACCAACACATGGCTTTACTATGTGTGACCAGTCCTCAGTCTACATCACATGTAACTCACTTCATGCGTTTGAGAACACCAAAAGTGAACATTCCATTTAATGAAACCAGGTCACACATTATGTTTTTGGACATGGCATATCAGAGGACTAGAAAAGTTTTTAATGTGTATTCTCAGTTTCAGAATTTACTTTGTTTTTGACTGCCAACAGCTAGTACACCTACACAGGCCTAAAGATAACTCTTAAAGTGGCATGAGCCAAGTATCATCATAAGGCTTAGTTCTGCATCCTTGAATTGGGATGAAGGTAACATGAGGAACCATCATGGCTGAAAATTTGGATGGAGACTCCTGGAATGCACAGAGAGTTTCTGCTCTAGGCCAGACCTGGACCTTCCACTGAGTTACTGCATCTCAGAATCCAGTCACTTTAAAAACATGGGTGATCCCTGGACACTGGAGCAAGAATGAAAGTTCCTTACAGTCTCTGAACCTTCATGCAGAAATTAAGTGGGTCCACGAAAGGGCCATGTGTCCTCTAGAAGGGACATAGAGGTAGCATAGAAATTGTAAATACCATGGACTTGGATTCATTTTCATAATTAGCCACAGTGACACCTAAGTGATAGCGTGATGGCTTACATGGCAACTAGCTCCAATTACAGAACAAGTATAATGGAATTTTAGCTTCACAACTTAAAACAAATAGTCTGTTTACCTAAAACACTGACAGTTCATTTCAACCATCATTTATTAAGTCAGTTATCTGTAATGCAAGAGCACAACTTGCTGTGACAATGTTGAGAGTGGTGGTGGAGTTTCTTGTTTGTTCACAGAAAATCATATGGCATGCAGTTAATGAATAATAAAGGGGATTTTTCTCTTGTTTATGATTCCATGGGTTGGGCCAAGTCAAGTTGCAGAAAACACTGCTTCTTCTGTTCTAACTTTGGTGGAAGGGGTTTCCCCTTGTTTTGGTATATGGAATGAGTCTCTCCAAGCAATAATCAGCAGAAAGGCAGCATTTCAGACAATAGAGGATGTGGAAGGAAAGTTTTATTTATTTTATTTTATTTTTTTATTTTTAAGAGACTAGGTCTCGCTATGTTGCCCAGGGTTGTCTGAAACCCTTGGACTCAATTGATCCCCAGCCTCAGCCTCTCAGGAAACTGGGATTACAGACATGCAACACCATGCCCAACTGGAAGGAAAGTTTTAATGTCTGGAATCTTAGTCTCCTTTCTTGTTGGACTGATGACCCTCATATTTTAAGTGGATGTCAATAGTTTACAAACTTCCTGATTGAAACCACCAGCCCTGCTATTCCTACTACAGGTCTTGACAAGAAATATACATCATTTTGGAGTCATTTAAGTCTAGATAACTGAAACAGATGAGAACCCATGGAGTTGGGCCCTAGGCATGTCTTGGCAGGTTCAGATGTGTCCCTGTCCAAGGGGAGGAGGTAAAACGAAGCCCTGAGCCACAAGCCAACCAGGATTGAAAGGCAACCAGTCACTGTTAAACTAATTTTTCATCTGATTTGCATATAATTGGACGAATTGAACTCAACTGAATTCTAGCCTAATTAACATAATGGGTCTCTACTCAGAACTGGATAGCCTTCTAACCCTGATTTGCATAGTTAACCAGGTTTAGAACTATCTCATTTCTCTATGTGGGATACAACAGTTGTACTTATTATGTTACCTACACCCTTACACTTTCCCTTTCTACATCATTAGCCTCCAAAAGTATCTGCTATTCTTAAACATTAGTAGTGCATTTAAACTTCTTGATACTGTGTTGGTTAACTCTCATTTCAACCTCAATCAGACTCTAATAGCAGAGTTCTTTCATTAGTTCTTTTTTTGTTAATATGCTATATTACTATGTCAATGCTAATTCATCTGGCTTATAAACCTTAGGTTGCTTCCAGTTTTTGTTATTGTAAATCAAACAGCTGTGGATATCCAGATACACATATATTGTGCTAACATTTTCTGGGGTAAAAGATATATATTTTCTCGAAAACAAATTACTTAACTGTAGAATATACACATATACAGTTTTCCTAGGTAATTACAAACTTTTCCAAAGTGATGACAGTCAGAAATATTTCTAACAGAGTATATATGAGCATTCTTGTTGCTCAATGTCTTTATCAACTTTGACATTGGTAGAGTTTTTAGTATTCCTCATATTTGTGAGTACTTGATGGTATTTCACTGTAGTTTCAATTTACTTATATTCCTCTGTGGGGGAAAAGAAAAGGGAGACTTTGATGATTTTTGTTTCCCTGAGATATAGGTAAAAGGCTTCCAGAGAACTGAGTTCTTAACCTTTCCAGAGTAACACCTACTAATTGTTTCCAAGGCATGTTTGGTATTTAATTCAACCTTTCAATAATTTCCCAGTGTCCACACCTTCTAAAACCTTCATCGACTTCTCATTATTCATGGAATAAAACATACAGCCCTGTTTGACTTTCTTTGTTTTCCCTCCAGAACCACTCTACCTCTCTCTTACTTTCAGTCAAGCTGTCGTATTTCTAGTTTCCAGTGGACTCGTTCTCTTCTCTGTCTTGCCATAGGACCATTACTTGTGCCTTTCCTCTCCTCTGGCTTCATGTTCTTCCTCCTGCTTTATTCACATTTACTGCTGCTTTCTTAGGATTGGGTTTTGTTGGTTTTTTTTAGAACGCGGTCAATTCTCATGAGAATTATCTGTTTGACTCACCATGACATCTAGTCCTCAATATCTAGTGTTTAACAGTAGTGCCACAATCATTGTAGGTGCTCAAAACTTATTTAATCAATAAACATAGATCTTACTGCTTTGAATACATCTCACACATCATAATGATGATATACTGAGCTATCATGAGAGATACATTTGAGATATCCAAAATATATTATAAGTATGTAAAGAACATTACCTAAGGTATTTTTGTGCTAAATATAACAGAATGAGGACCACGAAAAGTTACAAGCCAAATAGACCACAAGTGATATTTTTTGATAATATATAATGATTTTGGATAACTAGTTCTAATAGTTAGCAATTAGTTCTAATAAAAGCTAACGTGACATGCTATAGGGATGTATGTACAATTGGTAATCTTTATATCATGTTACCCCTTGTCTAAATGGTGTCATTATGAAGTTGTTTTTGAATACTCTTGACAGAGATGAGAACTAGGAAGATCAGAATCATGTTTCCTATGATTATGTTTATATCCAGACTTTATTCTCTTTAGCTCTAAAGTTAGTGAGAGTACTCATTAAGAGTAAGGACTTCATTTTATATTCAGGCTGAAATACTTGTCTTTGTAGTCTTAAGAGAGTTACATAATTTCTATAAGTTCCAGCTGAGTTAGATGCCAAATAGAATAATAATAGCAACCTAATAAGGTTGTTGTGAGGATAATAAGAATTTATAAAGTGCTTTTATTTTATAAAGCACAGAACCTTTACATGCAGCAATAGCAAACTTAATATGTTAACCATTATTTTTGGGGGCTACAATGTGTCTGAATATTTGAAGTTAGACTCTTGTATAAATTAGGACTGTTATTTCTGACTTTTATAGATCAAACTTAGAAATCAGAACAATTAATAAAAGTCCAACCCAATAACTGCGAGTGTGGGCAAAATAAATTTTAACAACTCCATTTGTAATATGGAGGATGATAACATCTACCTGAGGAGGTTGATTTAAGCTTATCAAATACAGTAGATAATGTCAGTGATCCATCCAGATCTCCTAAGTTTCTTTTCTACCATAAATAATATCTCACTATATTTGTATGCTGACAAATATAGTGAGATATTATTTAGAAAAGTGCACTTTGCCCTTATCTCTGCTCAGTTGGAAAATGGTCAGAAGCATTCACTGCTTTGAAGAGCATTAGACTTGTAGGTAACACACATTTAGAAACCAGACCAACCCACATTTCCTTTTTGACTTCCAGAACTGACTTTTGGAACCCTCATCAAAAGCAGTCATTTTGAAAATAATATTTCTTATTTAGAAGATTCAACTTTTTATGGAAAGAAGAAAGAGCTTTTGAGGTTAAGAAGGACTCTGAAGAAAACAGATTACATGCCATCTCAATAACCTGAAAGTAGAGTAGGAAAAACCTCGGTCCTCCACCTTCTGTGGTGGTGGTAGAGGTTATTAATTTGGGGGTGAGTAGTGTAGCTAATCAGGGGGTGTCACTTAGAATGAAAAGAGGGAGAAGAGTGACTGAGGTAGAGAATTACCATCAAGACAAACCCTAGTTTGTGAAGATGCTAAGCCATAGCCTAATTATGCTCCCTTGCTTTTTTGATGGCCACCATTATGTAACCTGTGTTCAGGAATTTGTCTGTTGCTCCAACTGTTCTTCAGCAGAAAAGACAACTGTGCAATGCTCAAAAATTTTGCTCACTTTTATCCAAAGCAATCCCATTATGAACAAATCATCCATGTTTTAATGGCTCAGGTTTATTTATAAACCCAGGGACAGCAAGTACGTGGCTGTAAAGTTTGATGATAGAAACATCCCAATAGCTAGTTGAGAAAAGATGGTGTGAAATACGCATTACTTTAGAATACCGTTTTATTCACTCCCTAGGTCATAAAAGCATATTCTGTTATCTTTACAGTGCATCTTAAATGACTTATCTGCTTTTAATTCTCTCCATACAGTTCCAAAAAAGTATTGATTGCTTCCTCCTTTTGGGTAAACCACTATCTCTTGTCATTCTAGCACACCATAGAATGTGCCAATATTTATCTTTATTTCCATTTCTAGACTAGGCAATTAATGGCATCATTGTTTAATCTTCACATCTCAAGCATATAATTCCTGGTACATAGAAAACATTCAGCAATTGTTGAATGAATGAATGAATGAATGAATGAATGAATGAATGAATGAATGAATGAATGAATGAGTATATTATTCCCTTCTTGTAACATAGAGCTAAGGTTTACTTTCTGCAGCATTTTTTTTTTTTTTGAAAAATCAGAATGGATTTAATTTCTCTGCAGTGTGCAAAGTAACTGTTATGCTTACCTAGTAAGAGTTGCAAACTTACGTTATAATATAAACAATATAAAGTGGTTGGTGGTGAAATGTTTGCGAGACTTTCGAAAACTTTTCAACTCTCCACTCCAACCTCGAGAGCTGCTGACATTCTACTCTACCTGCATTTGAAATGCAAGTTTCTCCACTTTTCCATGGTTCACATAAGCCGCTCAGCTTTTATGAAAGAGAGTCTTCGGCATCTGTGTGACTAATGGAAGAGAGTCAGAGAGAAGGGTTCACTTTCACGACAACAGCCTAAAGCGCTGTGCAAAGCGTGGGATTTACGGCAACCGCTTTAAAGGCTGCGGGGCAGGCATGGTGAGGGGCCGCCAACACCTCCCCGAGGAGCCCACGGCTCCGGGTGTGTATTTTCCTTGCCTTCCTGCTTTTACTACTTGTGATTGTGCTTTTTGGTTCTGTGTGTTTTTGGTGTCAGTCAGTGGGTTCTTTTCGGGCCGGGGGAACACTCCGAAACTTTTCCCCCTATAAATGAAGGGTACTTGCCTCTTTCCTTCATCCTGTTTTGCCTAAGAGTGCTTAACGGGAATGAGAGCAGGGAAAACCTTTGTTAAGAAATGAACAAAATTCAAATTTGCCAAGTTGGCATTGGTAACCTGGGTGTGCAGGAGATGGTAATAAAACAGAGAAAAAACCATAAATTTCCACATCAATTTTGAGTAAAGTGTAAGTTCAACATGCTTGGTAATATTTGGTTTCAAGTCAAAGAAATTAAAGGTTTTTGGTTTGTTCGTTTAGAGCTGTCACATATTTTCATTTCTTTATTAATAAAAATAGTATTTTAAATTCATAATTTATTTATATATAAATTTCACATTTTTGTAATCCCTGGGGTTCACCCTACCACCACCCTCACTGACCATCCCCACTCTCTCCCCCCCCACCCCACTTGTGTACTTCAGTCTGGTTGTTAGCTTGTTTTTGATACCAGGTGGGAAAAACAGGCAAAACAACCAAACTTGCAAAGTGGAGCAGCTGGCCCCTTAAAAACCAGCCACACACCAGGTTCTTCCCAGCCAGTGCATGCAGTAGCAAGACCACATACGCCTTAAGTGGGCGCAGAAACAAATTTACTTATTAAAAGACAAATGAAACAAGAGTCACCAAGTGGTACAAGGGAACCCCTCTGGTACTCTTACCACACAGTCCAGTCTTTAGTTCAAAGTGCACATGGCTTCAGCAATCATGTGCGTCCACAAAATGGCGACTACCCCACCGTAAGCTGGATGAAGGAGTTAAGATGGTGTTGCCACTTCTTCTTTAGAAGACAAAGCTACACTCCCTCCAAGCCAGAAGAAGCTAAGAGGATGTCAACAATCTCCAAAAGCTGGAGATTCAAATCCAATGAGGAAGACCAGGATGGCGTTGTCAATTCTTCTCCAAAAGGCACTGCTCTGGCATTCTTTCAGCTCCAACTCCAAAGTGGCCGGCATCAGCAAAACTCACTCAATACAGCAACACAGCAAGCGCTTCAGACATCTCACGCTGAAAACGGCAACACAGCAAACTCTCCTCAGTTCTCCAGAAGACTTCTAAGCTTTGCAGTTTCAAAATTAAACCAAGTTTTCAAGTACCACGTTTCCAAAACAGTTCCTCACTGGCCTAGGCTGGGAATGGAAGCCCACAGCTTGGCTTCCTTCCCTGCCCTGCTGCCCCATATGGCAGCAGCAGCTCTGAGGCCTCCAGTCTCCCTGGGGCTCCTCCCTTACTTCTTCATTCCCCTCTCTGTCCTCTTCTGTTCTCTTCTCTATTCTTCTGTCTCTTTCCCTGTCTTTATCGCTGCCCCCTCCCTAATCCTTAATCCTCTTTTTCTCTAGAGAAAGCTTAACTTCCCTTCTCTAAGTCTCCAGCCACCAATGCTAACAATAGCTATTTTAAAGCATCAACATCAGTACTGGGGGGTCACAGCCCCCTAACACTTGCAATTATAAATTGTGCTGCAGTAAACATCCGAGCATGGTAAAAATAGTTTTTAAACTATTTTTTTAAAGTAACATTTTCAAAGTAAGGGAATCACAATATTGAAGTGATTCCGTCATTGTTTATTATTTCATTAATCATGCAGGCTCCTTCCTAGAACCTTTTCCCCTGTGGCCCTCAATAACACAGCTGCAGTTGTTTAATCTCCAGCTTCCCTGTAAAGTAAGGAGTTTGCCTTCGCCTGGGAAGGCCTTGAGACCCAGGCCTGTGGAGTACCTGGAGTCCTGCAAGGAGGAGAGAAAGAGTGAGTTTAATGATGAGGGTACTGATATCAGTCCTATTGTCTAACATTTCATTATTTGTTATTATTTAAGAAAAATTAACAAATATACTTTAATCTCAAATCTAGTAATTCTCTAGTCTCCTAACTACCATTATTACTTGGGGCTTATAACAAAACAAAGCACACAGTTCTTCTGCACTGGGAAGATTTGTTTTAGTGG
>PVHY01018588.1:0-28989 GCA_004024945.1 Uropsilus gracilis
GGGGAGGAGGTAAAGGGGGACACCAGTTCTCAGAATCCAGTCCCTCAGGTGACAGCAAAGGGCTCACTGTGGCGCTTCCCTTCCAGGGCTAAGCCTGCTGCTCCTGCTGCTCATGCCCCTGAGCGGTCTGGCTGCGGCCTGCCCCTCGCCGTGTCTGTGCGCGGGGACGCGCGTGGATTGCGGGCGCCGCGGGCTGACGTGGGCCTCGCTGCCGGCCGTCTTCCCACCCGATACTACCGAACTGGTGCTGACAGGCAACAACCTGACAGCCCTGCCGCCCGGGCTGCTGGACGTGCTGCCGGTGCTGCGCGTGGCGCACCTCGGTGCCAACCCCTGGCGCTGTGACTGCCGCCTCCTGCCGCTGCGTGCCTGGCTGGCCGGCCGGCCTGAGCACGCACCCTACCGCGACCTGCGCTGCGCCGCGCCCCAGGCGCTGCGCGGCCGCCTGCTGGCCTACCTGGCGGAGGAAGAGCTCCGCGCCGCCTGCGCGCCGGGCGCGCTCTGCTGGGGGGCTCTGACGGCGCAGCTGCTGCTCCTGGGTCTCGGGCTGCTGCACGCGCTGCTGCTGGCTCTGCTGCTGTGTCGCCTGCGGAGACTGCGCGCCCGTGCCCGTTCGGGCACCTCGCGCCGCCTCTCGCTGACAGCCCCACTGGTGGCAGAGCCGCCTGGGCCCGAGTCCTGAAGGAGCGGATTGGCACAGAGCAACAGGGTCCTGACTGGAACCAACCGAAGGAGCGAGGCCTTGACCTAATTTGGATCCTCTCAGACAAACTCTTCCAGACCAAGCCAGCCCCTGCCGTTCCCAGGTCCCGGGGTCACCAGCTGCTCGCTCACCCGCCGCCGTTCACAGGGTTAGTGAACCCTGTATATTTATGCAGCTCCAAGGGCTAAGGAGCAAACTCCGGCTCAGACCACACCAACTCCCCAACCCCCACTCTTTCACTCTCCCTTCTTCCCCATGCAGAAACTTCCGTTGCCAGGATTCAGTACTGAATAAACCCATCTCCTCCCACTGTCTCTGCACCAAGAACTTGGGAATTCTCCCCAAACTGCAGAAAAAAGCCCTGATAGATGAGACTGTTCAGCAGGAAAAGTAACATATTCGTAGCCTCAGCCCTGTCCCCGACTCTCACAGAAGTTCTGAGGAAACTAGGAAAGAGTGAGGACACAGTGGAACAGTGGCAAACACTGGGAATTAAGACATGGGACGATGGAGGGGGGAGGCAATGAGAACACTTTTTTTTTTTTTTTTTTGAGAGTAGGTCTTGCTATTTTTGCCCGTGGAACGGCAGGCTCTCGTTGCCCGGGGTACCACAAGCCATCCCCAGCCTCAGCTTCCCTGGTAGCTGGGATTACAGGTGCACGCCACCACACCTAGCTAATTTTTTGGAACTAGGTCTCGCTACAGGCCCCAGCTGGGACTCGAACCACCATCCCTAGCCCCGGCCGCTTCATAGGCTGAAGCTTACAAGCACGAGCCACCGTGCCCGGCCTGAGAACACTTTTGAGACAGTATAGTTATGAGAGTCAGGGTGCTCAGACTGGCAGTTTCTGGGGGTCAAAAAGACAGAATAGGGTGTGAAGTTTGCCTACTGCGCATGAGCAGCTCCAGGGCAATAAAGGATGGGATGTGGAATGGTAAGGACAGTCCCTGGGTCATCTGAACCAGTAACTCAGCCGTTACTGGACAGTTGGGTAGAACCCCAGGCAGCAGGGGACAGTGAAGGTTTCCGCATGGAGAATGGGCCTTTACGGGATCTGTACAGACTGTCACCGCAAGAGCCACCTCTGATACATTGGATTAGCCTGATCTCCCCCATCCCACCCTGAGCCTGGCCCCAGCAATCTTCACTGGGGTTGCAGGCTGCTAAAAGGGTCTGAATGCCCAATTGAGGGACTAATTCTTTCTTCACTGTTGGGGTCCTTCTCTGGCAGTAGGTGTGACCCCCCATCCCCCTCCTTGCTGGCCCTGCAAACAATGAAGATTGCTCTCAGTAGACTCCAAACAGGACCTCTGTGAGGACCCTCAGGCCTAGGCCCTGGTGGCCTAGTATGAGAAGGTCCCAGCCCCCGGCTGATGGGATGGGGGAGGCGGCTGCTGACACAGTCTTTGTCCTGGCCTTTGTGGGACAAGACGGATGACCCTCCAGTGGAACTGATGCTATCTCAGGGTTACCGGTCAGACGTCAGGCCAGAGCCATCCCCTCCTTTGTGGGCCGGTGCAGGGCATCCGGCTCATTGTGGGCCTTGGATAACTGTCCGACTGTCCATCTGGCCTTGTCACCACATCTGGAATGTTAGCCTCCGGCCCTCCAGGGGACAATCCAGCAGCTCCAAAGCCCTCAGTGGGGTCAGTGGTCATTGTCACATCAAGGTGACACAAGCAAAACCCCAAATTCAGTCCCAGTGTAGTACAGGGTATGGAGAGGTTCCCCCTACTTTGTAGAGGAGGATACCCGATCCTAGAGAGGAGCCTCCCTGCTAGATCTCCAGAGCTTTCTCTGTGGCTGCACTGGACATGACCAGGCCTCTGGGAACCCCTCTCTCCTCCTCATGGAGGCCTTTGGGGAGCAGATGCCCCCCCAAAAAGAAAGTGATGTCAAGGTTCCGTGCCCTTGATCCTGATGCCAGACTAAGCAAAGTAAGCCCCTGAGCTGTGGGAGACGGCACAGGTTCGCTGTCCACAGGGCTCACTCAGGTCAGTGTCTGACAGAGAATGGGCACAGGAACCCAAGAGGCAGGAGCCACAGACCGAGCTGGAGCTGCAAAGGCTAGTATTGCAGTGAGCTCAGAGCATTCCAGGGCTAAGGGAGACTTCCTGCTCCTGGTGGATGGGCCAGCTGAACCCATGGTTCCCCTTCCTCTTTCCAGTTCATCCTGCTTGAGACCAGCACCTGACAAGTTACTAACTACAGGAGTAAGGCCTGCCTGGCCTTACTCACCTACCATCTCTGGGTTTCCTGGGAGCCTTCAGTCCCAACTCCTGACCCTGAACTGACCCTCCATCCACTGACCCTGGGGCCTCACCCTCCAAAGAGTGTAGGGAAGTAGACAGTCCCAGCTCAGTGCTCCTGAATGGCCCTGTGGGGAGGTAGGATGTAATATCCCTCAAACCAGCTCAGGCGTCTATGGTGTTCCTCCCCCAGCCTTATCCTCCATTTTGTTATTAGCAAAACCTGCCCCAGGGTCTCTTTCCCAATGATAAGATGGTTCTCACTGTGGCCTTAGACTCTTTCCAAATGGAAACAGCTTGGGATGCACTTAAGGTCCCACCTGAACCCCCACACCTCAGGCTGGTTGATTCAGCCCCGCCCTGCAGCCCAGGGGTTCTCTGACCACATCACCATCCACCTAGCCCCCCTTTGCTCCCAGGACTCTCAGGGCTTTGGCTCTTGCACCTTTCCCTCAAGTCAAGGTCCCCCTGGGGAATGCTCTTTCCTGTAGCAACGGTGTTTCTCCTTATACAAAGACTCCCGCAAGAGTGAACTGAACCGGGAGTTTCCTGGCCTGGCCCTGTGCAAACTTAGCGCCCAGGACTGTGTTCGGATCCATACCCTTGAGGTCTGCAGAGAGTTCAAACCATCTGAGGGGACCTGTGCAGCTAATGCAAAGGGTGACCGGTCAAAGGGTTGGATAAAGTGAACCTCAAACAAGGTCAGACGTCAACCCCGCTGGGGAGAGACACAGCCATGACCTCCCTCTGGGAGCCTCCGTGTCCTCCGTGTCTGTGAAAATGGGGTAGTTGCTCCAATGCTGCCAGCCCCGCTTGCTCCACCAAATTCGGTCTCTCCTCTCGCGCCGAGACCTTACGAGGACACCAGAGGGCGCTCGCGGTCTGTGGAAAACGTCTGGATGGGCTCAGGAGGCAGAGGCGACTCCAAGGCGCAGGTCACCAATGTCCTCCAAGAAACTGAAGCCAGGAGTTGGGGGAACTTGTCCAGGCTTGGATAGCCAAGAAGGCCTCGTCGCCGTCCCCCGCCCTGGGGATGGCGCGAGGTGAGGTGAGAGGCTGCTAAATGACCTGACTGGAAGGGGTGAGCGTGCCCTCTCCTCACCCCACCCCCTTCCTGGGCTCTCTGACAGCCCATCAACTAGGAAGATAAGGGAACTCTTCCGCGGGGCAAAGGGGGAAGTTGGCCCAGTGCACCCTCCGCCTTCCCACCGCCCCTTTGCTTCGTAAACACTTATTAAGCCCCTGCTGTTTGCACTGTGGAGAAGCCGGGGCTGGCTTGCTGGCCGGCTTCTCCGACTAACTTAGAAGGTCTTAGATAGTTCGCGGGTCTTCGGGCCCCTACCCTAGCCTGGGGGAGGGGGCGGGGCTCTGAGCTGGGCCGTACCTCCGCGGAGATTTGAGCAGACCAGGCCCTGGGACGGCCTATGGGGCGGGGCGGGAGCCCTCCTCACCTCGGAGGGGGTAGGCGCACCACCGCCCAGACGGAGGAACAACATTGGGGTGGGTGGCGCGCCCTGGGGGCCCATAGCTCACTGCACCGTCTGTGCCCACCCCCGGCGTTTCCGATGGAAAACCGGCAGCTAGTGATAAATCACCAGCTCCCACCCCCACCCACCCAGGCAGCAGCGGGGAAAGGGAGTTACTTGTGACACAGAGTCAGGGACTGGGCTGGACGTGGGGAGACAAAGATGACCATGACTAGTGGACTGACACCCCCAGATTCCTTTGCTCAGGGTGTCCGGCCTTCCATCCCCAGGAAGGCATCTGGAAACCAGCTGAGAGCCACCCTTCCCTGGCTGGCCCCCAATAGGTAGGAGCAGGAGGGAGGGAGCAAGGCCTTAGCAGCCATCACTCCCCTCCCCCCCCCAGGAACATAAATCAACCTGGGCTCTCGGGAAGCATTCCCCTTACTCACCCCCAGGCAGAGGGGGGATCTTTGGGGTCACTGGGCTTGGTGACTAAACCTGACCTTAACTGTATCCCTCCTTCCTTAAACAGCCCTTGGGGGATTTCCCCAGCTCCCATCTCTTCCACCCCCAACCACCGCTCTGTCCCCCAGAAATGTGCGCCCCGCTGCTGTCCATACTGGATGTATGCTTTTACTGCCTTCATCTCTGTCTGCAGGCAGAAGACATTATGCCCTATCATGGACTGGCCCCAGACAACGGGGGTCAATGATCCTCCCCCAGAAAAGCCCTCCTGGAGGGGGTCCACTGTGCCCCAGGGAAAATGCTGTCTGTCCCTCCTCTGCCCTGTCTTGCTGTCACTACTCCCCACCCCCTCACCCCCCAGGATGCTGAGAGCTAGTGGGACAAAGGGTGTGGAGAGATAGAATTTCCCCCCTCCAGCAGGACTACCCCTGGAGGGACAGTCCTCTGTGAGTGAGGCTTCAGTCAAGGAAATGCTCCCAGGACCTGTGGGGTGTACTCAGCCTCCCCACGAACCAGACTCCCTCAATCCCAGCCTGCCGAGCAATCCCTGTCCCAGGGGTCTGTCCTGCAGACAGTCCTTCAGGGCTCACATAAAAGAGATAAGGCCACTTGTACTCAAAGAAGCACTGTCTCTCTCTCTGTCTCTCTCTGTCTCTCTCTGTGTGTGTCTCTCTCTGTCTCTCTGTCTCTCTGTCTCTGTCTCTCTCTCTCAAGAGATAAGGCCACTTGTAACCAAGAAGCACTGTCTCTCTCTCTCTGTCTCTCTCTGTCTCTCTCTCTGTGTGTGTCTCTCTCTGTCTCTGTCTCTGTCTCTCTCTCTCTCAAGAGATAAGGCTACTTGTTGTACCCAAAGAAGCACTGTCTCTCTCTCTGTCTCTCTCTGTCTCTCTCTCTCTCTGTCTCTCTCTGTCTCTCTGTCTCTGTCTCTCTCTCTCAAGAGATAAAGCCACTTGTACCCAAAGAAGCACTGTCTCTCTCTCTCTGTCTCTCTCTGTCTCTCTCTCTGTGTCTCTCTCTGTCTCTCTGTCTCTCTGTCTCTGTCTCTGTCTCTCTCTCTCAAGAGATAAGGCCACTTGTTGTACCCAAAGAAGCACTGTCTCTCTCTCTCTGTCTCCCTCTCTGTGTCTCTCTCTGTGTCTCTCTCTGTCTCTCTGTGTCTCTCTCTCTCTGTCTCTCTGTCTCTCTCAAGAGATAAGGCCACTTGTACCCAAAGAAGCACTGTCTCTCTCTGTCTCTCTCTGTCTCTCTCTGTCTCTCTCTGTCTCTCTCTGTCTCTCTGTCTCTGTCTCTCTCTCTCTATGTCTCTCTCTGTCTCTCTCGCTCTCTCTCTCTCATTCTCTCTCATTCTCACATGGTTTATGTCCAGAGCAGTAGAGTTGGGGGCAGTTGCGGGGGGGGGCATTTCCTCATCTAAATTGACCTTTCAGTTCTTGGAATTCTGTGCCTGAGGGAGGCATGAGTGTCCTATGCCTCAAGTGGATGTGCCCCTTAGTCCTCCTGGGGTCTCCTGAGCCCTTCACCCCTCCTGAGGCCTCAAAAGCACTGACCACCATAGGAGGGGAGACTTTCTGGGGTTGACCAGGCTGAGGGAATTCCTTCAACGAAGGGTACAGAGTCCAAGGGCTCACGAATACTGGACTCCACCAGGGTCCAGGTCCCTTAATCCCCAGACCTCCATCACTGCTCCATCCAGCCATCTCCTTAGGGCCATCTTGTGGGGATTGGCCAGCCACCCCCAGGCACACTGGCTTGTTCCTGCCAGGGAAGGGACTATGGGTATCTCTAGGGATTCACCTAACCCTGTTTATGCATGTCAGACAAACTGAGGGGCTCTAGGCCTGGCAGACCCTCATGTGGCAAGGAGTCCCCTGCCCTCCACAGCCATCCACGGTCTGCTCTCTACCTCTGTCCCAGTTCCCTGCCTCCTGTGGGATCAGGAACCCTGTGGGGTCAAAAGTGGGAGGGGCTAGAAAGGAATCCTTCTTTGGCTTTACCCAATACAGCCCTTAGAGTGTATAGACACACCCCCCTTCTCCCCTCAGGGAAGCAGAGGTCACTTTTCTTGCCTAAGTGTGTAGATAGCCCTGGCATGCCTGCCTCTGGGGAAGAAGACCACAGTCTGGGCCCAGGAGGGTCCCTAGCATTGGGCTATCACTTCCTGAGCCTCTGAAGGACCTCCAAACTTGGGAGGAGCTTTGAGGAGCGCCTGTAGGAGACTGAAGCTCTGAGTGGTAGTCTGTTTTGATGTGATTTGTATTTGGGAGTTTGCTTTGTTTATTTAAAGATGCTCTTAAGAAAGGTGGGTGAAGGCCGGGCAAGGTGGCTCGTGCTTGTAAGCTTCAGCCTATGAAGCGGCCAGGGCTAGGGATCGCGGTTCGAGTCCCGCCTGGGGCCGTAGCGAGACCTAGTTCCAAAAAAATAGCTGGGCATGGTGGCGCGCGCCTGTCATCCCAGCTACCTGGGAAGCTGAGGCTGGGGATTGCTGGAGTCTGTGGTACCCCGGGCAACGAGAGCCTGTGGTTCCACAGGCAAAAATAGTGAGACCTGGTCTCAAAAAAATAAAAATAAAAAATAATAAAGGTGACTAAACCTGACCTGTTTGTAGGAGCCTCAGCTTTCTTTCTCCGGGCATGAAATGCCTCCCTAGGCAGTCCTGCTCTGGGGTGCCTATTCTGTGGGTCTCTCTACTATAGGTTCCTTCTCTGCTCTGCAGATCTCTGCTTTGTGGGCCCCTTATGTGGGGATCCTGGGAATGGGGGTCTGCTCTCAGGAACCTTTGGTCTGTGAGTTCCTGATCTGGGGGGTCCTGACTACAGGTTCTCAAGAGTGTTCATCTGGAGCCCCTGCTCAGTGGATCTTGGATGTGGGGATCAATGGCCCCACCTTTCATTTAGGGTGCCACAACTTTGCCAACAGCGGTTGGCAAATGGGACATTACCACATTACCACTACTGCTGCTGGAATCCTCCCAGAGGGCCCTAAGCCCCAGGTGGCATGGCAGATAGGAGTGACTAGGGCATGAGTGTGTCCCCACATTGTCTATGGAAGGCTGTTGACAGCTAAGACTGACCCACAGCCTCCATTCTGAAGCCAGACTTCAGCAAGTCCACTGGGTCCTCCCGGCATCCTTCCTGAGTCCTCCTCGGGTGTTTCTAGGACAAGCCCCTTGAGTGTCCCTGAGCTAGCTGTGCCACTACACGTGTTTGTAGAGATGCACTGCCTCTTCTCTGCAGGAGCACATCCATGCACCCACATGTCCCTTGTGCACGTGCCCTGTGGCCCGCCATGCCCCCCAGCAGCCGCCATCCCCGCCCACCATACCATGTGTACACAGAGGTTTGTTTTCTCTGCCTTGCGGGCCAGGGGTGTGCTCGTAAATCGAGCAGCCGATGACACATTTATCCTGTGGCCGGCTGGCAGTGTGAATTTATGGCCGCCCTTCCCTCCCAGCTGAGACAAGACAGGGGCCTAGACACCCCACAGGGAGGCACCTAAGGACTATAGAGGGACACTGCACCAGGCCTGGGTCAGGAGAATCTTGGGAGTGCTCCAAGTTCTCACCTACAATTTCAGGGCATTGGGACAGGTGGGAGGTCAGGTTTCTGCCACGCCTGGACAAGGGGTGTAGGAGGTTTCAGTCCTTCTGAGGTATGGAGGTCATAAGGTCATAATGTCCAAACTGCCCATTTGCCCTCCCCTCTCAGCACCTCCGTCTTCCTGTCTGTGAAATGGGACATCAGCTTAAATGTGATAGGGAGACCAGAAATGAAGCAGCGACTTCTCCCAGGCATGAAGTCTGCTTGGGTTTTGCTACTGGGTCTGTTTTTAGCAGCATGGTTTGGGGGGAAGAGCTATTTGGAAAGGTGGACCTTGAGGGAAGCTTGGGTAAAAGGGAGCGTGAGTGATGGAAAATTAGGGCAGGCTTACTCACCTCTGCAAGCAGGGATGTGGCATGTGGAGGGACAGAGGCCCAAGCCATAAGGTCCGGAGGTACAAGACCCCAGTTGCTGGCCACCCTCCCCCAGCAAGCAATGTGATGGTCTTAATCACAGCCCGCTCCCCAAAAGGTTTCCTGGCCCTGAAAAGCCTTTGTGTAGGAAGGGGTGGCCAAGTCGAGTCAGGTCAACAGGGAAGATGACGGAGCAAATTAGGTCCCCTCAGAGCCACAGCAGGAGATGGGAGGCAGCAGGGGTGGGGGCCTCTCTGTCTCCCCTCGGTCCATCTGTCTGTGTGTGGGGCTGAGTCTCCAGGGTACCCTATGTTGGCTCTCATGCTTTTCCCCACTTCTTCTGCCCTACCCCCAGCTGCCTGCCTGTCAGGATGAACGATGGCTATGCCCCTCCCCAGGTCCTGGGCCCCAGGCCCGGTTCCCGCTCATTAGCCACTGACACTGTTTGCTTTCCCGCCTGGGACGCCCACCCCTGTCACAGGCCATTTCTCCTGGCGCCCCCCCAACTCCATGGGCATGCCCTGGGGGCCAGGGTTCGGGGTAGGACCCGCATTTGACTCCCAAAGTGATAGCCCAACAGAGCCCAGCCCCAGCGTTCCCTCGCTCCCTAGAGGATGGGTCCTGCCAGTCACACAGCCAGACGGTAGCCAAACCAAGAGCTGGCCATACCGCTAGGACTTGGCTGGACGTGTGGCGATATCCAGGGCTTGGGAGTGGGTCCCTGGTGATGTCCCTGCGTTCACTGTCCCCACATCTGTCTCTCTTTATTACCGGCCCTATTTCTCCCTCTGTCTCTGGGTCTCTGCCACCAACCACCACTGACCAGCAGCCCCAGGCAGAAGGCACATGTCCCCCAGGAGTCCTTCTGCCCCCCTCAAGCAACTCTGCCACATAGCCTGGTATCCGTGTGAGGGTCAGAGCACGACGCAGTGACGTCAGGTTCCAGAAGGAAGCCGGGGCCAGAAGACAGGGGTCCGGGGCAGAGATGAAGTGTAGGGGTAGGGTCCCAAGCAGAGGAACTGTGGGCTTCAGACAGCAGGAAAGCTGGCATTTGCTCAGCCTCCAGGACAGCCCTAGGGAACATGTTCAAGGGGTAAGTCCTCCTCCCTTAGGCCAGCATGGTAGCCCCCCACCTTCCCCAACCCCACCCCCCACCCAGCATAGCCACAGCTGGGCGGCATCAGGGCTTGCAGGCCGATGGCAGCCAGTCCTTCACTTAAAAATGTGTTTGTGATTTCGGCGGCGGGGCAGATAACGGTGACGAATGGCCCTCCTGCCCCATGAGGCCCCCCAGCCCATCTGGTTTGATTTTGGCCTGTCATAGGTGCCTTTGGAACCCTACCCCTGTTCTCGGGCAGCACCCTCAGATTGAAGCCCAGGGCAAGGGTACCCAGGACCTCTAAACTTGTGCACTTGGCCCCTGTGCTGGGTCTACCCTGCCCTCCAAAGAGTGTCCCTCAATCACCAGCCTCCCTCAGCTGTGCCCACCAGGCCCTGGGCGTTAGCCAGGGTTTGTGCAGAGGGTCATGTTCCCCGCCTGTGGAATGGGGAGTGGTGGGGAGGGTGGAGGGTGGTGTCGTACACCCTCATGGGGGGGGGGGGAAGGAACGCAGCCAGAGGGACTGTCCCTTCCCAGTGGCACATGTGGTCATCATCAGGAGGAATTTCTGACAGGGCCTCCGATCCTCTCCAGTCACTGCAGCCTGCAGACCATTGATTATCTGCCTGAAGAGAAGTTTCCAGGTGCAACCCCAGGCTCCACAGGGGCAATGGGGTTGAGCCCAGCACCCTTCTGGGGTACGTCTACACATGGGGTGTCCCCCTGCTTTTGGGGCCCCTGCTCCTCAGAGCTTCAAAAGGAGACCCCTGGGCTAGATCCAAGTTTAAGCCAGCTGCCCCCCTTGGAAATAGGACAGATGGCAGGATCCATGTGTGGGGGTGGGGGGGAGGTATCCACCAGGTTTGTGCCACTCCAGGCATAACAGTTTCTGAATGACCTCCTCAGGAACCCCACCTGCAGAGGTCACAAAGGCAGGTGGGAACCCAGCTTCAATGAGGAGACAAGGGAGGTGGGTGCTCGGAGAGCAGTCACAGGATCCACAGGCCTGAGCCAGCAGAGGTGGCCCCAGAGACGTAGCCTGAGCTGCTGTCTGCCCCCCTTCCCTGCATCCTCAGGGTGGCCCGATCCCTGTTCCACAGTGGGGACAGCTGGGGTATGGGGGAAGGGTAGCGCCCTGCTAGGACCATGTCCCCCTTCTCTCCCCACCCCAGGCAGGAAAATCCCTCTCCCTCAGTACAACATTGTTGAGCATTAACTTTGTTGAAATAAAAATTGGTCTTGGTATTAACTCGGTCTCAAGGATTTTCTCCGGGATCCTGGAGGCCACAGAGGGGTCAGACACCCCTTCCCAGAGCTGGCTGTGGGCTCTAGTTTCAGGAGCACCAACAACCTCCCAATCCTCTTCCTCCTGTACTCTCAGGGACAGTACACACTGTTCTTCAGAATCAGAAGATTCTCTGATCCAGGCCATGAAGTAGGCTGGGTCTCAGGGGACCTAGTCCCTCCTCAGCCCCCCCATCACCACCTTCCCTTTTCCATTTTACAGCTGACAATCCACAAGATACTCCCACCCTGCCCTCAGGAGTCTTCCATGACTTTGCCCTCGCAACTCCTTTGGGCCTCAGTTTCCCTACCTGTAAATTGGGAAACCTGGCCCAACCCAAGTGTGGGAGGCGCTGAGGACAGCTGAGGCAGTCCAATGGTCAGACATTCAGAGGCTACAGAAAGAAGGCCCCAGTCCAGCCAGCACAAGGTGATAACCCCTTTCTAAGGCTGTCACCTGAGGTATGACCTGGTTTGGAACCCTCTGAAAAGCAGGGGCAGTCTGCCTGGAGGGTACTTTGGGTACACAGGTGTTCACTGCCTCAGCTATGGACAGAAATTGCTTTCACCCAGGGTGGGTGAAAACAGAAACAGGCCTAGAACACCCCAAGATCGATTCCCAAGGGAGAACTGATCCTTTTTGCTACCAAAACACCACACGGCTTCCCAAACTGTATGTGTTCCACACATATACAGATCTGTGCACAGTGCTCCAAGAACTGCAGAGGGCTGGTTTCTACCATGAGTTCCCCTCTGGCTGGCAGGGAGAGGCTCCCAGTCCCTTAGGTATCTGGAGTATGTGTATTCCTTCAGGGAAACCAAGCCCATGACTGCAAGTAGGAAGGACCTAGTAGAGCCAGTAGGGAGTTGGCCATCTGGGCTTCCCCGGCTGGAGGTCTCCCCTTCCAAGTCCTGGTAGTGAGAGGGTAGGAGAGATTTCCCAGCCGGTGGTCCCCTCGTAGCCTCATCTGACCATATCCCTTGCAGTGTGTTTTGGGGGGTGGGGTGCAGCCTGGGAACAGGCTGGGATGGGGGCCTGGGAATGAAGACAGTGGCCCCTGGGGGACGCTCGAGTGGGGCCAGCTGTTGCAGCCTGGCTCCAATTCCCGCTCTGCGCCAGGCTTGTCCCCTGGGGCCGAGGCTGGTGGTCTGCCTGGGAGGGGCAGGCAGGACGTGGAGGCTGTGCTTTTCTCGGGACACTGGCCCCAGGACAGCAGAGGTAGAAGGGAGGTACCGCCATGCTGAGTGCAAACCAGCCATCCAGGGGGCTCTTTTATCTCCCCAAGCAGCAGGACTCAAAACCTCTCCAAGTCCCAGAATTCTTACTCTCACCTGGCACCTGGGTCAACCACTTTTCAGAGCCCACCCCCAGGGGTTTCCACTCACCACCTGTTACCAGCCTCTACCCTCCAGGCTGCTCCTTCTCTCTGGGAAACTGCTACAGCAGAACCACCCTAAAATGTCTACTCACCCTTCAAGACTCCCAATATATTTGTCCCTGCGCCAGGGAAGTCACCCAAATGCTAGGCCCAGAAGCAAATTTTCCAGCTTTCCTTCCTGGTGACTGCCACAGGACTGGCATCTGCCACAGGACTGGGCACCAGAGTGGGGAGCCATTGTCCACTGTCTTGATTGAGAGGTTCTTTGTGTGGTCTTAAAAGGCCCTCAGGGGGCCTATGAAGCAGCTGGTTCGAGTCCCGCCTGGGGCCCATAGCGAGACCTAGTTCCAAAAAAAATAGCTGGGTGTGGTGGTGTGCGCCTGTAATCCCAGCTACCTGGGAGGCTGAGGCTGGGGATGGCTTGAGTCTGTGGTACCCTGGGCAACGAGAGCCTGCGGTTCCATGGACAAATATAGTGAGACCTGGTCTAAAAAAAAAAAAAAAAATAAATAAATCTGGGGGGGAGACTGAGGCCGCTAGGACCTGTGCTTCTAGGCCCCTCGAGCATTCCAAGGAAAGTAGAAAGGCTCTGTGGAGACAGGGTTTGATGTGGGCAAAATGAGGACTCCCCCAGGAGAGTGGGGACCCTGCTGGTGGCCCCACAAATACTCATCTGCCTTTAACTGAGGTCACAGGGCAGGCAGAAAGGCTCTCTGGTGGGGCAGGGGGTGGGGGTGGGCAGAAGAAGAATCTTCTTACTCTTAAAAATCCCTCCCGCCTGCCTGGTGGCCCCCAGGGAACCCCTGGGATGCAGGAACCTGATATTTTAAGACTTAAAGCAAATGTTTCTGGAGTCCAAGCTGCACTGAGGCTCCCTTGCAGACCTCATGGGGGCAGGGCCAGCCACAGAAGAGAGGAAGTCCCTCCTGCGACCACAAACCAACTCTGCCCCTCCCTGGGTCGCAGTTCCAATGACAAGAGGGGAAGGGGTAAGGCAGGTCCCTCCTTGAGGGATCAGAGCCAAGGGTGGCTTCAGCACTGAGTGAGGTGGAATGGCTGGTGTTAGCTCCTTACTCTGCCGGATCTCTCTCTTGGCCTCCAGTACCATGAGGCCTACTGGGAACCCTAAACCTCTCTAAGTCTGATCTTCCTTGACTCAGGAGCTCAGGATGGCTACCAGGCTGCCATGAACCACTGCCATCAAGACAAGGCAAGCCCAGGTGATGTTTGTGACTGACTGGCAGAAGCCATCTGGTGCTCCCTAAGAGAAATCTGAAACTTCCTAGTCAGAACTGGATATCTGCAATCTATTGGTAATGTCTGTCCAGGGCACAGGAGTGAGACTAACAGTAGGTGCACCAGAATGGGCTTGACAAAAAGACATGATGAGGGTTCTTCACCTCAACATCTAAAGGGACTCCCCGCTGCCCCATTGCCTGGGTGAGAGAATTTGATGGTTCACTCAAGTCAAGTAAAGCTGGCTCGAGTGAGGCCCAGGCTCCAGAGCCCACTGAGGGACTCAGTGGAGTCATCTCCCTGCTGGGAGACTCCCAGGACCTGGAGGGAGAACGCACCATGGGTGCAGGGGCCAGATGGGTAGACAGCACACAAGGCAGGAAGTTAGGGCTCCATTTGAAAAAAATATTTTAGGGCTTAGACCAACTCAGGTCAACCTAGAAATGTGAGGGGCAAGGAAGCAGATATTCTGGGGATTCTTCCAGAGTAGCCCACCCGAACAACCTTAGCCAGTTGAGGCTACCCTCCAAGTACCTGCATTGAATTCCTAGCTTGGTCTCACCTGGTGGGAGTGATAACACATCCCCTAAATCAGTGAGCCCATGAGCACCAAGAACTTCCTCAGGAACCATTGACTTATTCACAGATGGGGAAACCAAGGCCCAGATAGTAGACACACCACTACCAGGGTCATGGGGAACCTACAGCCAGCCCCAGTGTGTGGACTCCTTTGTACTGACTCTGCCCCAGCCTCTGAGTCCCCGCAGTCTATAGGAGGGACTGGGTTCTGGGCAGCTAGGTGTGAAGTCCAGCATTCTCCCTCTAGGACCCATATGCTGCCAACTCACTCTGAGTGCCACCTCCCCAGAGGAGCTTGGTATCACCATGGTCAGCTTCTCACTGGTCCTTCTGCCCTAGCGAAGTCCTATAAACCTTCAAAACCTACTGAGGCCTGAACTGTGAGTCCAGGAATGGCATATGCTTCCTCACTTCTTTCGCTAGCTCCTAAACCCCCTATACCTCATGCCTCCACCAGGAGCTAACAGAACTAGCCCTGCTTCCTCCCCTCACTGCTAGACCTGGACCCATGTTGAAGGTGTTTCACCAATTCTGAAATGGAGAGTGTCAGGTGGGCAATAAGCCCTGGGTGCCCTAACCTGGTACTCAGAGGGAAATCAGCTTGTAGCTTCTGTTGGGCCTATAGTGAGCACAACTCCTGGGGCCCAAATACTTGCCATCATTTCCTGTTCAGTCAGCAGCCCAAAGCTCCCCAGACCTCTGCTGTTTGTGGGTAAACAGCTGCTCGGGGCCAAGGAACTGTGTCCACTGGGGCTGAAGTCACAGAGTAGTAGCCCCTTCCAAATAACCAGACCTCCCTGAAGTCACTGCCTCCCCTTGGTGGATGGTCAGCACTGGCCCATCACTGCCACCATGGCCTCCCCTGGAGCCTCAGCCATACCACCTGTAACCACTTCACCTCAGCACTTCCTTTCAGATCTTGAGCCTCAGTTTCCCTGTGTATATTTGGGAGAATGGTTGGGGGGTACAATTTAATTGGAGAATAGGAGAGGGTGTGCCAAATATTAGGGTAGCTGGGGTTAGAGTGGGAAGAATGGTGGGCCCAGGGGCTAGATGGTGGGAAGAAGACCACACTGATGTTGTGGTGTGGGAGGTAGCTCTTCTGAGAGCCCCATTGTCTGGGACTTGAGCCACTGCCCGCTGTCTACATATATACAGTCAACACCTAGGCATCTTCCATGAAGGCTGAGAGGGCCAAGACACAAAGTTAGGAGCTCATTGAGAAGTTGACCTTCTGACCACAACCCTATTGAGCCTGCAGCTTGGTTCCCTTCCAAGTCTTCAGCCTTGTCAGAGGGTGGACGAAGATGAGCTAAGGACCAGGCCTCCTCTTGGAAGGCCATGTGGGCGATCTGGACCGTTTGGGGTGGAATTAGGCCACCAGTCCACAGGTGAGGCAAGCGTGAATAGGACAGTGGCAGCAAAGTGAGACCCATAAAGTGAGACTGGATTTGAGGTTTCAAATCCAGTCCCAATCACTTTCCTCAGCCACACCCTTGCCAGAGACCCAGCCTCCTTCACCTACCCATCCCTCCACCCCATTCCCAGGTCCCTAGCCCTGTTTGGGCACCCAGGCTCCAAACCAGAAAAACTAGATAAAGAACAAACAAGCCCACACTTCAGCTTTTACCAGGCCAGCCCCGTTTGGGCAGGGAGATGGAGCTGGTTTCCACCCTCCCTGGGATCCTAAAGGGCAGAACAGAGGGGGATGGGGCAAAACGGGGTGTACAATCTCCAACCAGCACTAAGTCACCCCCAGTCCACCCTCTCTTGCCTCCCCAGTTCAAGTTCCTGCTGCCCCAGGCAAATAGCAAAGCCTTAGCCAAAGGGCCGCCTCCAGAGAGCAAACTTCTTGTCACTAAGGATATCTGCAATCAGGGCCTGGGACTGCACAGGAAATGTACATGCTGGGAAATATAGTCTATTTCCCTGAGGTGTTTTTTGTTGTTGTTGTTGTTTTTTTTTAGAGACTGGGCTATGTTGCCCCGGATACCCACGGATTCAAGTGATCCCTAGCCTCAGCCTCTCAGGTAGCTAGGATTACAGGTGCGCGCCACCACGCCAGGCTATGTTTTAGAGACTATGTCTCGCTATGTTACCCAGGTTGTCTCAAACCTGTGGACCCAAGCGATCTGGCCTCGGCCTCCCAGCGCTGGGATTACAGGCCTGCGCCACTGCGCCCAGCCTCCCTGAGGTGTTTTTTATGAGAGCTTGTTTGGAGGTTCTAGCAGGGGAGCGCAGCTACTCGTAAACCCTCGACCGAAGAACGGTCCGTCTCTATTCGGGGAAGGCCGTCCTCTTCGTCTGAGCGCGCAGCTTCGGGAGGGACGCACATGGAGCGGTGAGGGAGGAAGGGGATACCCGCCTAGCCAGCCAGATCAGCCGAATCAACCCTGGCAATCAATGGGGTGACAGATGTCGCAGCCAGATCACCCTCACATCCCCTGAGGTGTTTTTTAGATCAAGAGTCCCTCCCGGAGCCTGAGGGTCTAGGATTCCAGTCTCTGGGATGATGACATGTCACGTGGTGGTACAGTGCAGGGTATGTCCTAGGTAATATATTGTCTTGGATGTTGCTATTCAATCAACCAACCTCACTAGGATCCAGGACCAGTTCCTAATCTCAGATGTATCAGTCCCACACTCCCTTCAACCTACCCCTCCCTCCCAGTGTTGCTTAGTAGGTCAGACCGTAGCACTGCACCAAACCACTGTCATACCCTGGACTGTCCCCTCCCCGCCTAGCGCCTGTCGCTCATGCTCCAGGGATGCACATGACTTTAATAAAATGAAGAAGAAAGTGTGGGTTTGCATTACGGTAACTGTCTTGACCAGAGCAAAAAGCAATCACTCCCAGTATATCTCTTCAGTATATTTGTGCATCTGTAGCTTGACAGTCTTCTCTTTTCAGAAAAGAGCGGGAGAAAAGGTTTGTGCTTTAGGGAACTGGTGGAACAGGTCAACTGGGTAGAGCCATGGGTAGAGTGGGGAAGGTGCCTGGCAGTCAACCACAGAGTGGGGGTAGGGAGCATAGCTCCAGAGGGCCTAAGGTGCTGCCAGAGGGGCTGGGAGGCCAGGGTAGGGCAGATACTTCATCCACTGCTGAGCCCTACCTGCCTTCTTTTTTGTTTTTGAGACTAGGTCTCGCTATTTTTGCCCGTGGAACCTCAGGCTCTCGTTGCCCGGGGTACCATGGACTCAAGCCATCCCCAGACACAGCCTCCCAGGTATCTGGGATGACAGGCGCGCGCCACCACGCCTAGCTATTTTTTTGGAACTAGGTCTCGCTACGGGCCCCAGGCGGGACTCGAACCAGCCGCTTCATAGGCTGAAGCTTACAAGCACGAGCCACCGTGCCTGGCCTACCTGCCTTCTTGATGCTAGTGAGTTAGTGACGTGGGACTCAAGGGAACTTCAGTGGACCATCAGGTCAAGACCAGCTTGAAGCCAGGATAGGGGTACAGTTCCCAGGGGGGGTTCCAGGACACTGGAGGAACAAAGGGACACAGCAGGGGCCTTGGGAGGGGCCAGACAGCATTCTGTGTATCCTGTTCGGTGATCCCTCATGGCCCCAGGAACAATCTCTCACCACGTGGAGCTACAGACCCAGCACTGGGCCAGGGTGTGGGAGGAGTGATGGGGAAAGTGCTGAGGATTCAGTTCCCCGCTGGTGCTGGCCATCCCACCCTTCCTGGGGGCTGGACAGAAGACTCAGACAAGGGGCTTAGGTGAGAGCAGGGACTAAGGCAGGCCGGGCATCCAGTTTTCCTGTGAGGACATGCCGCCCCACCCTTGGGTCATGCCACCGGACATTCACATGACCCACGCCTGGCTGCCTGCCTGTCCAGCACCCCTGCCAATCATGCTGACCTTCCTCCCACCAGCACCTGCTGGGGGCTGACAGAGGTCTCTATTCCCAGCCAGGCGCCTGTTCAGGTTATATTTAGGCCATGGGGGTGGGGGGCGCTGGGCCGCTGACCCCCTCCAGGGCCAGGAGCAGGGGCAGCTGGGACTGGGCTCTCTGCCCAGCACCAGTCTCAGGTTGAGTCTGAGGCACTCAGTACTGTCATGGGGCCTCTCCCTTAGCTCTGTAGCATGCAGGCCTGGTCTCTCACCATGTTCATATGAGAAACCCAGAATGGACCCGGGTCCAATCACCTGGCCATGGCTTCAGGAACTCAGCCACAAGTAGTACCCAGGAGGCCCAAGCTGAGGCATGGGGAGAGGCAGGCCAGTTTTTCAGCTTTATAGACCCATTCCTTCATGAGGTCATTCCCTGCTGGGATCTCTCAGGCCCCTGCCAGACGGGATGCTGAGCCCCAGACCCTTCCTGCCTGCCAGAGTAGAACCTCCTTCCCTCCTGCTGCTGGAGCAGGATGTTACTAGGGAGGAAATGACCCCTCAAAGGTCATCCCATCCCTGCTGGAGTCCAGGGTCACTTCCTACCCCACATGGACCTTGGTTCTGGCCCCAATTCTGCCACACCAGATCAGACCCAGACTTCCTGCCCCCAGCAGCATACAAGAGCAGGGAGATCTTGACCTCAGCCAGCCTGGGAGGCATGGTCCAAACTTCCTAGGACTGATGGCATGAGAGCCTCCCTCTGGGGCCCCAGTTCTCTGCCCGTAGACCCTTCCTTCAGATAAGTCCTCTGGAATCACCTGCTGCCCTCACAAGACCCCTCAGGGCAGACAGACAACCTCAGCCAGCCTGGCCCAGCTTCAGAAGCTGATGGGATGTCAGTACTGTACCACTTACAGCACAGAGGGACCCAGCTTGCATCCACAGGACTGGTCTTGAACCAGTGGGCCAGCCTGAACCTGAAGTGTCGTATGGTAGCAGTCACTCCCTGCTCTATAAGCAGCTTTATCTCCAGAAGAGGTCACCGTCCTGGCCAGCACTCCCCCTCCATCCAGGCCCCTTACCTAAAAGGCCCTCCACATCCCATTCAATAGGACTTCCTGCCCTGACTGACCCCAGATCTAGACAAGTCTCCGGGCCATTTCACTCTGCCTTTCTCCCTAGGAAGCATGTAGATGGGGACTGGGGTTATGAGTCTGGATTGGAAGAGCTAAGGGCAGGGCTGGGAGTTCTGGAGGAAAGTGGGTGAACCTAGCATTGCCTGGTCTGAGATTCAGGAAGTGGGGGTCTTAGAAACTTCCTGTTAGCCAGACATGCTTTCAGTTGGGCTGAATATCCGGGGGGGTCAGAGGTCTGCCCCTTCCTCTCCAGTCAATTACCAGCTGGGTGGCCTGTGCTGCCACTAGCCTCAGTCTGGGTATCTAGGTGTCCCTCAGGCCCTACAGGTGACCGGCAGTTAAGACCAGAAGGTCTCTGACCCATTCAGGGCTGGAGGATATCAGTCATAACCTCCCTGGGGACAATAGCACAACTCACACTGCCTGGTGTTCCAGGCTGCACACCTGGGCCCTATCCCAGCCTGGACTTGAGTTCCCTCTAGTCAGCTCTCCTGAACCTTCCTCATTTGCCCATCTGTACAAGGAGATAGCAATCTTTGATCCTGAGAGATATTGAGGGGCTGGAGGAAAGGCTGAAGAAGGCTGACTGGGACAAAGGACCTCTTGCCCTTGCCACTGGTCTTCTGGGCAGTACAGGGGCTCCTGACAGGCCCTGTCATACCTCAGACTCTGGACCCCACTGCCTGGCCTTTGTTTACTCTCAGCCCCTCCCGGTATGTCCACCAACCCAGTCTTAAGCTCAGGGGCCTGGTGCCTCAGGGGCATTCTCTCACCCACTGGGCAGTGGGGCCCACATAGCCTACTCAGGTTCTGCTGGGGATCCCAGCCATGGAGGCCCCCTGAACCCATGCACACACATGCAGTGTCTACAAAGGCTTCAAAGAACCCTAGTCCAGCTGGGCCCAGAATGCAAAAGGCAGGGAGGGGGTTCTGGTGCCACAGGCGATCCACCCACCCTCCCCCCACTCAGGTATGTTGTCACATTGTCAGGTTTATTCCTCTGTACTGGGGGTCTAGACGACAATCGCCACAGCACTGATGGGAAGACCAGCTCGGGGGTACTGACCAGCCTGTGCCCATTCGTGACTCTGCCCCAGGACCGTCTAAGAGTGGGGTGAGGCCAGCACCAAGACCCATAAGTATGTTCATGCCTGTGTCTGAGGCCTCACCCGGCCCCCCGCCCCTGGCCCCACATGATGGGCGGTCGTCCATCAGCAAGGCCGGTCCCCCTGATCATCCATCACCAGCCAGCAGCCACAGGAGGAATGGCCTGTTTGTTTTGCCAGCTCCATGTCGCTCCCTGGGGCAGGGGCTAGAGGAAATGGCCATTTCTGCCTGGGCGGGCAGGCGGGTGAGTGCAGAGGTGTGTAGGGCTACTAAGGGAAGGGCCAGGCAGGCTGGGATTCAGCGGAGCTCCCGACTGGGCAAGGTCTCACTCCATTCTGTCTCAGTCTCTCCTCTGGCACCAGGGCAAGTGGTACTGGGATTTTCCAATGGTTCCCACAGCAGCTGTCTTCATCCAGGTCACTCACCCCTGCCCCTGCCACTGGGTGGGGTGGGCTCAGATGTCAGCTGTCACCAGGTGGGGGGTCTCTCTGTCAGAAATCCAAGATGCTTGATGCTGGCTGTCCACACTGGTGACAGGGAGCAGCTTTGGGTCTGGGTCCCGGCAGAAGACCAACTACTCATTAGGGGGGCCAGGAGGCAGTGGGGCTGCTCCGTGGTCTGAAAGGGTCTGGGTACCTAGAAATACTTGGGGTTACATAGAATGAAGGCGAGAGCATGCCACCCCAGGGCGGTATCCTTAACAGTGACACGTTGACCGCTGCTTTGTGAAACGATCATTTATTAGGGCTTCAGAGATCACTGATAACTTCTCAGAGCAACAGTCCCTGCTCCTGTGGGCTGAGCTGGGATGGAAGTTGTCACTGGTGCAGCCTTGAACCTGTGCCCTTGCCCTGTGGTGCCTGCTCATTTCTCCTGATCCAAGACTAACAAGGAGAACCCTGGGTTCCTGCTGGGCCTGCGGATGAGAGAAGTGGGTTCTGAAGTCTGTGGCATCTAGGCCATAGTCAGGTCAGTCCCCTGCTCCCTAGGCAGAGACTAGCACATAGAGTAGACTTACGCTAAGAGAAGCAAAGAGAGTTGGATCAGGAGATCCTGGAGGCCAGAAGCCCAAAGCTGGAATCAAGAAGATGTCATTCAGAGTCCATTTCCAAGCCAGGTGTAGTGGCACGTGCCTTTAATCCCAGCCTAGGAAGGGAGGCTGAGACTGAGAATCACTTGAGTCCGTGGGTTCGAGACCCACCTAGGGCAACATAGTGAGACCTAGTCTCAAAAAATAACTGGGCGTGGTGGCGCGCGCCTGTAATCCTAGCTACCTGGGAGGCTGAGGCTGGGGATTGCTTGAGTCCGTGGTACCCCGGGCAACGAGAGCCTGCAGTTCCACGGGCAAAAATAGCGAGACCTAGTCTCTCTCTCTCCCTCTCTCTCTCTCTCTCTCTCTCTCTCTCTATATATATATATATATATATATATATATATATAGAGAGAGAGAGAGAGAGAGAGAGAGAGAGAGAGAGGGAGAGAGAGAGAGAGGGAGAGAGAGAGAGGGAGAGAGAGAGAGGGAGGCTGACTTAGCAGATATTAGAAAAGGATCTGCAAAGTTTCCCCTAAAAGGGGAGTGATTAATGTCATCCTGTCTTGAATGTGCAAAGATGGGTGAGAGATGCTGGTGGGAAACTGACATCTGAGGCCACATGAGGGAACTCTCTCTGGGGTTAAGCAGAAGGGAAGCTGAGGAGAGGAAGGCTCAGGAATGTTATTTGCACACCAGTACAGACTGACTCTGGTGTTCCAGTGATCTTGGGGTCCAGTGAGGAGGGTTGGAGCAGGCCCACACACATGCCATCTCCTTGTAGACATTCAAGGTCGCTCACCAGGTAGCTTGGTCCTGCCTTGCTGTTCAATGCTACTCTCCACGTGTGGCCCAGGCCCCCGATGCCCTGTCTAGCCCACAACCAACAAATGCCCACTGAGCAGGCCTAAGGAGCAAACAGGCTGAAGCAGGTGCACAGAGCTGCAGTCCCGAGACTGGTTTATCTAGTGGTGGGGGCAGAGCCAGGAAGCATCTGGGACCCAGCCTGGCAACCATGTAGGGGGAACTTGCACAGAATCAGGAAAGGCTGACACAAAGAAACCCCAGTGCTCCCATTCTGTGTAGACTTTGTTAGGGGCTGCCTCAGTTTCTCCAGATACTCACATGTCTGACTGTTGCCAGCAAAGCCTTGGGTAACCTGGATCCAAGCCACATCCTACCCAGCGCAGGATTGTCCTGGTGCATTTGGTTCTGGCATTCACCCTGGACCACTGGCCTGGGTTGGCCTTGGGGTACTGGAGAAAACTCCATCTGTTCACCCAGCACAGCCGGTACCAAGCACCCACTTAGCAGAATGTTGCACACTCCCCCTTCCAGCTCCACTACCTGGCAACCAATAGGCACACCCTCTTGGCCTCAATTTCCCCATCTTTGGGGTGCCCTTGGTAGATAGAGAAGAACAAGGTCTGAGTTGGGGGACATACCCAAATGTTCCCCTCTGTAGTTCTGGTCCCAGTGGCAGATTGACTGGGAGGAGCTGAGGGTCCAAGCCTAACAAGGGGTCCCTCCCACCTCTTTCCTGTCGCCGCTAGCATTACCTCAGACCCTTCAACAGTTTCGTGGTCTGTATGGGACCTAAGCGGGCAACTTCAACAGAGATGAAGTTGAGACAGCCTCGGCCCCTCCAGTTACCAGAAAGAGCATTCCTACACATGCTTGCAGGCTCAGCCCCTCTCTCAGATATGAAAGCAGAAGACCAAGGAGTGTGGGTGAATGAAAGAATCAGTTCCCTCTTCTCAATGCAGGGCTCCATCCCTGAGCTGACTGAGCGGAGTGGGCTCAGTGGACAGGGGCTCCTGACTGGCCAGTGGGCCCCCAGGCTGTCAGACCCGGCCCCTCCCTGCAGCTGTCTCAAGCTCCCACCTCCTCCACCAGCCCCCAGGACTCCTATTTCACTGAGGAGATTAAGACCACCTGGCGAGAGTTCCCTCAGGCCCCTCCCCTCACCCCAGCCTCCCTCCTAGCTCCTAGGGCCCCTTGAGGTGCCCTCTCACCCTCTACCATCTCTCCCACCCCCACATTCCCACGAGGCTTCCTGCTTCAGAGCCTCAAAAACATCACCACCACTCATATAGCCCTTCAGGGTCACCCCCAGTCCATGCATCCTCTGGGAACCCACAGTGCCTTACCAGTGTGCCTGTCTGCACACTGAACCCTTGTCCATGTCCTGCTCTGCAGTGAGGCCCAGAGTCCTTTCTCCTCCGGTCATCATTACAGGGTCTCAGCAAAGCAGGGCAGCCCCAGGCTTCTGGGACTGCAGGCTTGAGCCTCAGGTCCAGCAGTTAGCAGCCCAGGGTGGGCTCCACCATGGTGTCTTTCTAGCTTGCCATGGGCAGCTACTGGGCCTGAGGTGGGCCCAGACAGATGAACTGCAATCTAAGCTCTGAAAACTGCAACTCTGAGCTTGCCTGTTTGTTTGCTTTTGAGAAATTCTAACCTTGGCTGGTTCAGCAGAATCTTGGGGGAGGGTAAGAGTTTGTCTGGCTGGGGTGGGACATGACTGCATATGGACATGGGGAGACTGAGGCTGAACTGGGCCTCTGGGCCATGTGGAGGAGCCAGGCAGAGAGTCTAACTGGGCTTCCCAGCACCAAAGCCTGAACCACAGGCCAGGCTGGAAACACAGAGCATGAAGAGGGAGCATAGAGGCAACAACTGCCCTATACGCAGTCCTGGGGGATCAGCTTGGGTTGGGGTTGGACCAAGGAGGCTGAGGTAGATGCAATGAAGACGGCATCTAAGGAGCCACATTTAAGAGCCAACGTGAGTTCACCGAATCCACACCATGAAGCTTGTAGCATTTTCCCCATTTCTCAGATGAAAACACTGAGGCTTTGTGAGGGTAGTATTTGTCCCCAGACACTGACACCGCAGGGTAAGATTTGTTCTTGACCTCAGCAGGTGATGACTGGGCCATGCCACCTCTACAGTTCTATCCTACGGCCAAGAACCAAGGGAAGGGGAGTCCTGTGAAGGAGATCTCCCCTCGTTTCTTCCCAGCAACTCCTTCCTGGAGGGTAGGAGACCAAGTGGGCTTTAAAGATCCTGGTTAGAGGTATCTACCAGGGAGGTACTTAGTCTCCTGTCTGCCCATGGTGGGGGTGCTAGGGTTCTGCAGAGGGCACCCCAGTCTGGAGTCTTGATCATCAGGCCAATTTAGCTTCACTTGGACTTTGCTGTGATGGCAGCATCTCTGCTGCCCACCCCAGGCTGAATGGTCCACCTGTTCATACCTGTAGTCTAGGTCAGTGGGCAGACAGAGGGAGAGGGTGAGGGGGCCTGGGAGAGCAGTGGGGGCTGGGGTTGATGTCAACAACTTAGTCATCATTCTTCATGGTCTCTGGCCATATCCCCAGTTTCTAACTTCTCAGAGTTTCCCAGGGCTCATCTTACCTACCGAGCCTGTGGGTGGAGTAGGATCTGAGCATGGAGAGTGATCTCCCGGGTGATTCAGCCTCAGAAGGGTCCTCCTTGACTGACCCTGTTACAGGAAGCTTCCTGCTTCACACCCAGAACCTCCTGCACTGGGGCATCATCTGAGTATGTTCCCTTAGAGAATGACCCTGTAGATGGGAACTGAAACAACCGATCCTTTCTTTGGCATGTAGTACCTGCCATTCCAAACAGGACTCAGTTATCAGACAGAGTTGAGATCAGCTGGAACCACTGAGATGGGCATTGCTGACACTAAAGGTTCATGAGAATTGTTGCTTGTATCCTACACAGCTGGCCTATGCGCTGCTACCTACACTGGAGTCTGTGAATAGCATGTACCTCTGTTCACGTGTGCATACAGTGCTCATGGCTATTCTCCTAGGTTTGGGTGTCTGTGCCCAGTTTCCCATGTGTACGTTCCCATATTTACCTGTAGGTGTTCATGTGTATGTTCTGTGCATGGTATGTACACAGGCCCATGCTCACAAGTGTGTGTGTGTGTGTGTGTGTGTGTGTGTAATGATGTGGGTGCTCAAGAATGGCAGATGGGTACTGGCACCCATTCAGGGACCGTGCTGGTCTGAGGAAACTCCAGAGTATCTGCGGGCATCCATCCTCCAGTCACTCGCCTTCAGCCAATATACTCCAGTGATTTGGGGTACCCTGACCGTAGTGGGGAAATTGGGAGGCCTGGTAAGGATCTGTTTCTGAAACCCCCACCCTAGGCAGGGACAGTCACCACACTAGACCTAAATTCAGGTCACCTGGGTCTCTGAACCCCACCTCTGCCTGCCAGCACTCAGAAAGGAAGAGCTGGTATGGCCAGTGGATGGACAGACAGTCAGCTCTCCATATGGCTGGGTCTTTCCACCAGTGGGCAGCTAAATCAACAGGCTCAGAAATTGGAGAGGGGCCCAGAGCCTAGCTGTCCATCAGTCTGTTTGTTTGTTTGTTCTGGAGTTGTGGGAACTTCCAGCCTGCAGGGGGCCCTGGTGGGGGGGCAGGGGATGCTAATCACCCAGAACCAGCTGATAGTCCCATCCATCCTGACCATCCCTCTCACCATCTCCCCCCTCTGTCCTCCTGGGCACAGGACCCAGAAAAAGGCACCCACAGTGATGGGAGCACAACACCACTCTGCTATGCACTGCTTGTGGTCCTGAGGTCATTTCCTCCCAGCTCTGAGGACTTGATATCACAGAAGTGAGTGCTTTTTGTTCTGTTTTCTCTTTTACCCACCCTTCAAACACCCTCTTACCCTGCCCATGTCGGCCCCTCTAGGGTCTTGACCCTCTGCCATCATTAGCCTCACAGGGGCCTGGCATAGGACCCCTCAGGAGGTCAGGCACTGTCCTAGGATCAGGAGGAAAATTATGCTGGGGCTAGGCAGAACTCCAGGCAATGCCACAGGAGGGGCCAGGGGCCAGTCTGCCCTCCCTTCCTGCTTCTCCCACCCACCACCCTCACCTTGCTCTCCTCAGCTCACTCTGCCCTCAAGTCCTCTATACCTCCAAACTGCACACACAGAGTCCAGAGTTGTTTCAAACCCTTGAGCATTTGTCACATTTCCCTCAGGCTGCCAGGATGGGCATACTTGAGCATCCCCTCCCCAGAGTCCTCAGCCTTCCCATGGGCCTGGGGCTCCACTGTGCCACATCCCAGACAACTTTGGGTTAGACACAGACCCAGCCCCCAGAGGACTGAATCAAGGCCCGACACCAAGGAGGAGGGCTGAGGCGATTTGACTCTGAGGGACTTCTGCTTCAGAAGGGGAAGTGGGGAGACACCTGAGGAACAGCAAGAGCCAACAGTATACCTGCTCTTTCGGGTACTTAAAGTCCCCAAGATGGGGACCTCCAATCTGTCAGGGTAGTATCCCTGGAGCCACAAGAGACTAAGAAGTGCCACCATCCAGGCAGGAAACTGCTCCTGTCCCAATCCCACAGGTCCCCAATTCTGGCCAAGGACTCTTCTGCTAAGGGTCTGCAGACCCCTCCCCAGTCTGCTCACAGAGTGCTGAGATGGTTGGTGTGGGTGGAACAAATGACCCTGGCTTTGACAAAGCCACAGTGCCTCTCTTCCCCACAGTGCAGATCCTGAGGGTCTCCCTTCTCCTCAGTAGGGGACCCAGGGTAGTATCTCTGCCCCAAGGACAGAGCCTGAAAGGTAAAGGTCCACATCAGCCTTCCCCCGACACTTGCATCACCCAGGAAGCAGAGTTTGCTGGTGTTACAGATCAGGTACTTTTGCTAACTGAAGGAATAATGGGGTATAGCTGAGAGCCTGCTTCCGGGGCCCAGGGGGTGGGAGGGTTGGGGCTGGGAGCAGAAAGGTGGATCCCAAGCAGGGAAAACAGGACAGAGTTGCCAGAGAGTCCATTTAAGCATCTATCTAAGTCATCCCCCTCCCACCTCCCTCAGAGCCAGTCAGTCACCTAAGGCCCGGCCAGAGAGTATGGGGAATGACAAAGCTGGTGACAGCCCCAGGAAGGCGGGGCGCAGGCCCTCCAGGTTAGGGGCCTTCTTGTGAAGACCCCTGAGGCAGTGTCCACGCAGGAACTGGAGCCAGTTCCAGCCTTAATCCTTAATCCTGAAATGAATCCCTGCAGTCAGGTGAAGTCTGGCTCCTCTGTCTGACCCTTAGGGAAGTAGCCTGCAGGATCTACATTCGCAATTTGCTCCAGACTGCTGGGAAGGGGGTGGGGTGGGGGGGCAGGTGTGCTCCTTGTTAAGAGGAGCACTCAGTGGAAGAATTGGTGGGCTTTGTCCTCCCCACCCTCTTCAGGCCCCTCCCCCAGCCCTGGTGTTCATGGTGATCACAGGAATGGAAGAGGCCTGATTCTCAGAGGAAGTGCTGTGGCTATGTCTTCACAATGGCCAGTGGTTGGAGACTAAGGAGTGGGGTCCAGAAAAAGAGGAAACGTGAGGGTGCTGGTTTAGACTGCTCCCCTGTGGAAGAGCAATGTGCTTTGAGGAGGCAAAGAGAACAAGCAGAGGCAGCCAACACTACTCTGGGGAGAAAACAATCTGAAACGGGACTTACTTCCCGGGGAACTCAAAAGACAAGATCCTGGGCACAGAGGAGTGTAGAAGTGGTGAGGGAGTCTCAGCCCAGCCCACAAGGGATCTCAGCAGGGCCTGGTGAAGCAAAGGCTGAATTGGTGTCCCAGCCCCATCCCACCCTTTCCACCTCCTGCCCTTGGTCAGACTTGTGGTCTTCACCAGAGGATCAACTGCCAATCAAAGCTAAGCCTCAGTTTCAGGGCCTTTAAAATGGTCTCATCATCACCCCCATCTCAGAGACAGTAGTCAAATGAGCGTCTTAGCTACACCAGGCAAAGGGCCACGGCCTACCCCAGCCCCAACCTCACACCAAGCCTTAAAGAGGCAGACCCGGTTCAGCTCCTGACCCCTCTGTACCCAGCACTCCACCTGCTGGCACAGGCCAGCACCCAGCCCCGCCTCCTTCCGCTCGGTGCTGGAGGCACAGCCAGCAGGGGGAGCAAGGCGGAAGGGAGCCCCAGCATTCAGGTGAAGGAGGAGCCTTCCATTGGCTGCTAGCATAGTCCAGATGGGAGTATGCAGGGCTCCGCGCACTCCCTCTAAGCTGCGGGAGGGCCCTGGGTGAGGATGGTGGCTAGCTGTTGTGATGATCTCTGGGGGAGGGGGGTGCCACTAGCCAGTGGGGTGACAACTGAGGGGGTGGTATAGGGCAGGTCCCAGAATCCAGGCTGGTTAGGTGATGAATGAAGGCTTGGCAGCTTAGGGTTTCCAGTGCTGTGGTTCCCTTTCATTAATAACTCTGGAAGAAGGCCGGGCACGGTGGCTCGTGCTTGTAAGCTTCAGCCTATGAAGCGGCAGGGGCTAGGGATCGCGGTTCGAGTCCCGCCTGGGGCCCGTAGTGAGACCTAGTTCCAAAAAATAGCTGGGTGTGGTGGCGCATGCCTGTAATCCCAGCTACCTGGGAAGCTGAGGCTGGGGATTGCTTGAGTCTGTGGTACCCTGGGC
>PVHY01018589.1:0-28847 GCA_004024945.1 Uropsilus gracilis
AGGAGACCTCAGTGCTTATATAAAGGGACACCTATGCTCCGATGTTTATTGCAGCACTATTTATAATTACAATGAATATTTAGTATATGTTCAGTATTAAACTAAATATATATTATGCATATATCCAAGTAAATTTTCTTTAAATTTAAATAAATATCCACATCAATTAATATATGTTCAACATCATTTCCGTTTTTTTTTTTGTTTTTGTTTTTTTGGTATGGCATATTATGTTGTGAAAATCTGTCTTTGCTCATGTCTCTGAAACTTAGTTCTTTGGATATTGTGCATCATTATGTTTAATCTTTGGCAATTTTCCACAACTGTCTTGGTGTAGGTCTCTTTCTTTGCATTTAGATAATCAAGTGTTTTATTGACTTCATAGACATGGATAGCTAGTTCTTTCATCAGATTTGGGATATCTCGAACCATTCTTTCTTTAAATAAGTTCTCTTTTTCCTCTCTTCACCTTCTGAGAAATATATTATCCTTCCATTTCATTCCCTAATGAGATTGGTATATCTCACATTTTCATTCTTCTTTTCTAAATCTTACATCTTTCTCCCTTACCACTGAGGTCAATTCTAGATCTCATCTTCTTCCTCACTAACCCTTTATTGAAGTTCCATCGTACTCCAAAAGTTTTCTTAAGTAGTTTTGTGTTGTTTATTGATATCTTCATATTGAAAATCTCTAGTTCATTCTTCTTTTATACTTTTAATCTCTGCTTTTTAATTGTAATAGCTTCCTAAATTTCCTTCTTGGTTGTAAGTTTTAAATCTCTCTATTTTTTTTAATTAGTTATACTTATGGCAGCTATTTGAATTTTCTTTCTAGTAGATTATCAAATTTTAGATGTTTTAGTTTAACTTTTGGCATTATTTCACATTTTCTGTCTTGTATTAGATGATGTGCCTGTCTGTCTGAGAAATTGACTTCTCTCATTATAATTAAATACCTTTCTTCTTGCATGCGGTATGTGGTGATGTGGCTTTAGCTTTAGATTAATCCTTTCTATAAGGGTGGGAGAAGAAAGGTAGCTAAACTTGTACTGTAGAAACCTTAGACAAACAGAATGAAAAGAACCCAAGAGGAGTAATATGTAAAACCCTTTCTTACTTACTATACCTAATATTAAATCTGACTTGTATATATTGTAGTATATGTGCATAATATGTGGGCATGCATGTATTTATGCATATTAGTCACCATTTCTTATCAATTAAATTTTCTATTAGGTCTGTAACATTGACAAATTGTAAAAGTTTGATTTGTCTTTTTCTTTTTCTTTTTTTTTTTTTTGTATTTGAATGGTTCATTTTTAAATGTTTTTTTTTATTTTAAACTATACAGTTTATTTCAGGATTAAAACATATACAACAAGATATCAGTATGACAAATATTACAAGTTTTAGAAGTTTAAGACAGCTTAAAATTTGGATACAACAATAAAAGTAACAAGTGGGGATGTTCTCCAATATCCTAGTTAGGAGATTTTTTTTTATTATTAATTTTTAAGATTATTTTGTCAGAAGAAAGAAAGTTACATATATTGGTATACAGATTACAATACCATAATGATGAAATTATAACCATGAAAAATAATATATTATTTACTGATGTGTGGTTTAAAAGTTTCAAATACCACTGGGATGGCAAACATCAAATTCAGTGTACTGATTATTATTTCTGGCAATGTATATGGGGAATAGGAGAAGGAGAGAAGAGATATCCACAGAGTATGTCAACAATCTCTGTGATTTTTTTAATGTAATTTAACTTTTAATTTGCATATATATGTGTATTTATACTTATATTGCATTATTGTGTACCTCTGGGCTAACACCTGTTAGCTAACACCTGTTAGCTAACACCTGTTGCTAACACCTGTTAGCCATCCAAATCTTTTGTGCCCTTCACCTCCCCTGCTTTCTTCACCCTTCCCCTCTCTCACTCCATTGTTCAGTCCCATTGGCTGTTTTTTTTTCTTGTTTGTTTGCTTTTCCCTATATCCATCATTTAAGTGAGACCATCCTGTATTTCTCTTTTTTTATTTATTTCTGCTAATATGAATCTTCCTAGTTCCATGCATGTTTCTGCGAATAACATGTGTTTGTCCTCCTTGATTGATGCATAGTATTCCATCGTGTGTATATACCACATTTTTTTTTTTAGCCAATTGTCTGTTTTGGGACTTTTGGTTTGTTTCCAAATCTTGACAATTGTAAACAAAGCTGCAATAAACATGCACATACAGATGTCCTTTTGATTAATGCTTTCATGTCCACTGGGTAGATACCCAGTAGTGGGATTGCTTAATCATACTTAAATTTTAAAATGTATACTATTAAAAGCCGGACTTGGTAGTGCATGCTTGTAAGCAGCAGTCTAGGAAGTCATGACAAGGGCACATAGTGAGACCTAGCTGCAAAAATATATATAGCTGGACATGGTGGTACACACCTGTAATCCCATCTACCTGGGAAGCTGAGGTTGGGGATTGCTTGAGTCTGTGGTACCCCAGGCAACACGAGCCTGGAGTTCCACAGGCAAAAATAGTGAGATCTAATCTCCAAAAAAAAAAAAAAAAGTGTGCTATTAATTAATTTTATCCCCAAAGATAAAAATCTCATTTTGCTTAATTTATTTTAGAAGGGTATTATTTGGTAGCAATAGCCTGAGGCCAATGTCATCTGGTGTCTGGTGGCCCTGTGTGTACAAAGAAATTTAAGAACATATAAATGCAATGTAAAAAGCAGATCTTTGCTTTAGAAGCTGTCTTTCTATCCTGAGTCAGTGTGGAGTGACAGTAATGAAGATGCTAAAGTATCTCTCAAGTCCTCAGCCATGCATTGTCTGGGTCTTTCCTTCACCCAATACCCCAGGATTGGAGCAGACACTCCTCACCATTCTAGATGCCTGGTACTTTCTTATATAAAATATTGATTTCTCATGTTCTCCATAAACCTACCAGGAAGTTCTTCAAAAACTTTTCTATCTAGATCAGTTTTTTTTCTGCACACTGATAGCTCTCTTTTCCACATTTCTAAGACCTTTATTTCCATGGTGTATTATAATGTGTTTATTGGTGTCAATCATACATACAATCAGACCTCTAGTCTGTAAGTCTAGTGAAAGATGACACAGTTCCATGACATGCAAATCTGTTTCTCTGGACTTAAAGCTCAGTGCTTGTCCAGTGGCAAGATCATTCCTTGTTTGTGAATGAAATGTATTCTGCTCATTTCCCCCACTCTAGAGCAGACGATGCATTTTCAAGTTGTACCATATGTAACTATCAAAGTTTAAGTATCCCTTTGCTCTGTAGGGTCATATTTCACCATTATCTTATTTTCACAAAAATGTGATTTCTAACATTCAGACAATTTTATATTCTATACCCAACCATTTATTTCTCCCATAAATGACCAAATGAGACAAAGGAAGGCTGGTTTGCATCAACACGATCATGCAACTTGAGTGATAATTTACTTTGAAAGAATGGAAGACCTGAAAGTTTAAAATGGGATTTATTTAATACTTCTGTCTTAGCATGAAGAGATTTATTTACTACTTTTGTTCCTATCATTTTCTTTCATGTTCCTTTTATTTTCCATGTTGTTTACATCATGTTTACTGCATTTTACTATTAGATATTATGAATTCAAGTTAAAGAACAATATCTGGATATTAATGTATAATATCATCAATTTTTAGCTAAATAAATAGTTCATAGTTGAAGTCACATCACCATGAGAAATCTTAGACATTCAATTTCTTTTCTTTCATTTATTTATCTGATCTGAAATTATTTTCTTCTTATAAAAAATGGCCTAAACTAATAACAATTAATAATTTACAGCATTTTTCTGACCATATTTTATATGTATACATTTATTATCAGTATTTTGATATCCAGGAATTAGAAGCCTAGAAGATAAAACAATTTACATTAAATGTTGAGTTTACTTTAAATCATATTTGCATTTTAAAATTTTTGAATAATATTGCATTCTAAGACTCATTACATATATTACATGTAACTTATAGCTATATTACATATAACTTATAAAAATAGAAATTCACCTTTCTTAGCTATTTAACTATCTAAATAAAAATACACAGATTTTAAAAACAGTATTAAACTTGAGTTGTAAGGCACCAATGTTTTAATTATGATCACAACCTCAGGTAATTTCAAAGTGTCTTCCATTTTCACTGAGTCACATAGATTGTCTTTATACATTTGCATTTTGATCAACTGAAATGCATTCCACCTTTTGTATGGTAGAATAATGATTTTTAATCATTATATATAATTTATTTTCTAATAAGAACATTTAATTTTCTCTGTCGAGAGTAAAATATCAGAATCTCCATTCTGGTATTTAGGCAATTATTTTAAATGAGCATATATACAAAATATCAAAGATAAATAAAATAATTCATGGAAAGTTCATGAAAAAAATTGCTATAATTCCTGAAGGTAGTCTTGTGCTCACTATATGAAATGGAAGTAATTACTGCAAATTTTGATAACTTTGAACTTTTAATTTGTAGGGGGAGTCTATGTTGGAAAACCATGTTATTTAAGTTTGAAAATATTGGAAGAAGATATACATATTATAAGATCTCAGAAGAAAAGTCATATTATTTAGATTTCAATATGAATATATATTTATTTGACATGATTGTTAAGTTTCAGGGGAAGAAAAAAAGATGGAATAAACAAAGTAGCATTTTCATGGTATTTTTCTATGTGCTGAAATTTATCACTGATATATTTTTACAACTATGCTGTAAAGAACGTCCTCTCATTCACCTTAATTTTATAGAAATATATCAGAAATTGAAACTAATGTCATTTCAATTAAAAAAGAAAGTTCTAACTATAATAAGCAGCAGCTATTTAATAATTACATGTGCAGAGACTACTTAACAATAGATTGTGCATTTGAGGTACCGAATGTTACTAGAACCTAAACATTATGTTTAAAATTTATTCTATTTTGCATATTCATATATTGAAATGTCCTCAAATAAAAGGAACGCTTTATAAAAAAGACTGCTGAAAATTGTTCATTGAAATTTTGTATTCAACAAGTTAAAAAGAACTGTAATACTCATGTTGTCACTAATATGCAAAATGTAGAGAAAACAAATTAGAAGTGAGATTAAGACAAGTTAAAAACCCAACATTTAAAACCTGACTACAGTATTGAAAGCACTGAGAGGAGGGAGGGGATCAGGAAATTGAGAAGAGCAAGGAGGAAGGAAGCAACGCACCGCGGACTGAGGTGATTTCGTGATACGTGCACAGTGGTGGCAATACCTGAGGAGAGCATCCTGATATTATATCAGTTGAAGATTGTAAGTGATACATAGCATGAAAAGGTTACTAATACAAAAAATATGCACATAAAATAAGAGAAAAAGATTTACAGGACTAACAGTGGAAAACAATAATGTCACAAAATAATGAATGAATAAAAATGTAATATTTACTTACACTTCTGCTTTTTTATTTTATCATTTTTGTTGCTTGCATATTTATGTATAGATGCATATAAAATTTGTATGTGTATATATTACATATATGTATTTATTATGCATGTATATAACTATATGTGTATTATATATTGTACATGTTTATACATATATAATACATCATGGCATTTTCTGGGTCCTCCCTCAACTATATTGCCCATGAACCTTCATCTCCGTCATCTTGTGCTCTCCCATCCCTGATTTCTCCCTCTCCTCCCCCACTTCACTGCCTGCCCCAACTTCACTGTCAGCTTATTTTGGTTTCTTACTGGCCTTTGACTTGATATCATATATCCCATTTATAGGTGAGAACATATGGTGTCTGTCTTTTTCTTTTTGGCTTATTTCTGCTAATATGATTCCCTCTAGGTCTATCCATATTATCACAAATGTCAAAAGTTTGTCAGGTTTGATTGCAGAATAATAATTCATTACATACGTACACCACATCTTTTTCAACCACTCATCAGTTTGGGGGGCATTTGTGCTGCGATAAACATATGAGTATAAGTGTCCTTTTGAATTAGTGTTTTTGTATCATTTGGGTAGATTCCCAGTAATGGGATTGCTGGATCGAATAGTAGTTTTCTTTTCAGTAGTTTGAGGGTCCTTTGTGCAGTTTTCCATAGTGGCTTGAACAGTTTACATCCCCACCAGCAGTGTAAAAGTGTTCCTCTCTTTCCGCATCCTCGTAAGCACTTGATATTGCCAGTTTTTTGTTTTGTTTTGTTTTGTTTTGTTGATACAGTCCATTTTTACTGGTGTGAGATGGTATCTCATTATGGATTTGATTTGCACGCCCATGATTATTAGCGATATTGAACATTTTTCATATGCTAATTGATCATTTATATTTCTTCTTTAGAGAGGTGTCTTATTAATTCTCCCTATTTTTGACTGGAACTTTTTCCTTTGTTTTTCTTAAGTTGTGTGAATTCTCTATGGACCTTCGTAATCAGACTTATCACTTGTTCAAAGGGCAAAAATCTCCCATTTTATTTGTTTTCACCTTGCTTTGGTTTTTGTCTCTTTTGCTGTAAGGTAGCTTTTTGATTTGATGTAGTCTCAGAGGTTTGCTTACCGTTAGGCTTTTAGCAACTGTAGAAGTGTCCTGAAAGGGGTTTCTAAAGTGGAAGTCTTGGAGTGCTTTGCCCAAATTTTCCTTTACATATGTTATGGTTTCAAGTTTTACATCCAATTATTTTACTCATTTTGACATGGTCTTTGTACATGGTTTGAGGGAGTTGTCTTGGTGCCTTTTTTTTTGCATGTAGTGGGCCAGATTTCCCAGCACCATTTATTGAAGAGGCTATCTTTGTTCCAGTGTATATTTATTGCCCCTTTGTCAAAAATTAATTGACCATATGTGCTACATGTGTGTCTTTATTTCTGGGCACACAATTCTGTTCCATTGGTCTGGTTGTTTTTGTTCCAGACCATGCTATTTAAATTTTTTATGGCTTTGTAGTATAGTTTGAAGTCTGAGATTGTAATACTCTATTGTCTCTTTTTTTTGGTAGATGGTCTTGGACATTCCAGGCCTTCTGTTAGTACACATGAATTTCAGTAATTTTTGTCTATCTCTTTAATGACATTCATTGAAATTTTTGTTGGAATTGTATTGAATCTGTATTTGTTCTTGCTAGGATGGCCATTTTGAGAATGCTAATTCTTTCAATCTATGAACAGGGACTGTTTTTCCATTTTAAATACCTTTTTCTATTTCTTTTAAAAGTGTTATATAGTATTCTTTGTGTAGATTGTTTATGACTTTTTTTAGGTTTATTCCCAACTATTTCATTTTTGGTGTGATGGCAAATGGAGTTGTTTTTTGTTTTTTTTTTTCATCTCTAACTGACTTTTTAAAATAAGAAGGCCACTAATTTGGGGGTGTTGAATTGGTATTCAATTATCATACTAAACTGGTTTAATATTTCAATTAGTTTTCCTGTGGATTTTTTTTTGGAGTTCACTATATAAAGTATTATATCATCTGCATAGAATTATAGCTTTATTTCTTCATCTCCTATTTGTGTTCTTTTCATATATTCCTCTTGCCTACTCTAGCTGGAACTTTCAGTACTATGTTGAAAGTAGTGGTGAGATTGGACATACTCACCTGGTTCCAGATTTTAATTGAAATGATTTCATGCTTTTACCACTAAGGATGATGTTGCTGTGGGCTTGTCATGGATGGCTTTTATTATGTTGAGATATGTTCTTTTTATCTAGAGGTTTACAGGGTTTTTATCATGAATTGGTGTTGAATTTTATCAATTTATTTCTCTGCATCATTGATATGATCATATGGTTTTGGTTTTCTTCTTGTTGCATAGTAGAATTTGATTTGCCAGGTTTTGTTTAGATTTTTGTGTCTGTATTCATTAGGGATATTGGTCTAAAGTTTTCTTTCTTTTGTGCTGTCTCTGCTTGGTTTTAAAATCAATATAATGCTTGGTTCATAGAATTCATTTGGTAGTCTTTATCGATTTTTTGAAGGGTTTTAGTAATATGAGCATTATTTCATCTTTGAAAGTTTGAAAGTTTGGTAGAATTAATTTGTGAAGTCATCTGGTCTTGGGTTCTTTTTATTAATAATTTATTTACACACACACACATATATATAATTACATTATATATATAATATATATATAATTACATCTTTTTTATTCCCTGGGATTCACCCAACACGTACCTTCCTTATACTCGAAAGTTTATTGCAGCACTATTTATAACTACAAGACCATGAAAACAACCCAGATGTCCCAAAACAGAAGAATGGATGAAAAAGGTGTGGTATATACACACAATGGAATATTACTCATAAATTAAAAATTACAAACTTGATGAATTTGAGATAACATGGATGTACCTGGGTTCTTGTTTTTTAGAGAGAGTTCTGATAACTGTTGTAATAGCACTTCTTTGCAATAGACCTGTTTAGGTTCTCTATATCTTCTTTGTTCAGTTTTGGGTGGTTGTATCATTCTAAAAAATGCCCATCTCATCCATGTTGTTTTATTCATTTGCATATAGATGTTCATTGTAACTTGTAATTATCTTTGGAATATCTGCTTCTTTGATTGTAATTTCTCCTTTTTCATTTATGATCCTATATTTTGATTTTCTCTCTTTGTTAACTTTTCTAGGGCTAGGGGTTTATCAATTTTATTTATTTTTTCAAAGAATCAGTTTTTGTTTTTTTTCTTTTATCATCTAGATTGTCCTTTTAGTTTCTATTTCATTGATTGATTGATTGATTCTTATGTTTTCCTGCTTTCTGCTTGATTCTTTTTTGGTTCCTCAAATTGGGAGATTAAATTAATACTTTGAATTGCTTCTCACTGTGTGACATGAGCCTGCATTGCTGTGAACTTTTCTGTTAATATTGTTTTTGCTGAGTCCCATACATTCTGGAATGTTGTCATATTTATCATTAGTGTCCATGTATGTTTTTATTTCTTCCTTGAATTCCTCATTTACCCAATGGACTCTCAACATCATGTTGTTCAGTTCCTATGTACTGAATTATCTCCTTGTATTTTTTTTTTTATTGTTGATTTCTAGTTTGATGCCTTTATGGTGAGAGAAAAAAGTTGATATTATTTTAATCTTTGGTAATTATCAATGTTTATCTTGTGACCTAATGCATGGTTGATTTGGGGAAGGATCCATGTGCTTGGAAAACAAAGTGTATCCTTTCCTTGCAGGTGCAGTGTCCTATAGATATCTATGAGGTCTATGTGGTCTAGATCTTCCTTTAAAGTTTTTGCACCTTTGTGTAGTTTTTGTCTTGTTGATCTGTCCTTTGGTGATATGGGGTGTTAAAATGCCAGTGAAAATCTGTAATTTCACTGATGTCTTCTATCAGTTTCTAGTAATTGTTTGACAAATTCTGGGGCTTTTTAATTTAGTGAATATATGCTAATAATCATTAGATTATTTTTATGTTAACCCCATACTATTAAGTGGTGTTCTTCATTGTTATTTGTCACTTTTTTTTAAATTTGAAATCTGATTATCTGTTATAAGAATGGCTACCTTGCCTTCTTTGGGGGGGCCATTTGCTTGAAGGATTGTTTTCCAGACCTCTATTTTCAATTGTGCTTATCTTTATATTTAAAATGTGTTTCTGGAGGCAGAAGAATGCTGGGTTTTGTTTTTTGATCCATTATATTTTCTGTATCTTTTAATTGATGAGTTAAAAACATTAACATTTACAGTGGTGATTGGTATTTGAGAATCTAAAATTGTCATTTTGATGATCATTTTGAGGTTCTATTTACTTCCTTGTTTTGTTAGTCCTGTTTATTTTTGTGTTATTTTGATCTTAAGATTTCTCATATTATTTCTTGCAGTAAGGGATTAATAGTGTCAAAATTCTAAAAACTATTTTTGTCTGAAAAGGTTCTTAGTTTTTCTTCATAAAGGAATGATATCTTTGCAGGGTAGAGTATTTTAAGTCGGCATTTTTTGTCTTGGAGTTTTTTAAGTATATAGCTCCAGTCTCTCCTTACCTAAAGTGTCTCCTCAGAGAAATCTGAAATCAGTCTAATAGGTTTTCCTTTTGTATATCATTTTCTTCCCTTTTTAACTCAGTTTCATTATTCTTTTTTTATCTTGGACTCTTGGAAGATTTAAGTTCATTGTGTCTGCTATGGTTTTCCTTTCATTAAGGTAATTTTGGTGTTCTGATTTCTTGTATGTCTAGTCTTATTTCCTTTTTCAGATTTGGGAAATTATCCATTATTTCCTTATACCTTTTCAGTTTTAATGGCTTCTCACTTCTTCTTCTTCTGGAATTCCAATTACTCTCTTATTTCCTATCTTCAAAGTATCTGAAAGGTCTCTGAATTTTCATCCTGTCTTCTTTCATTTTAGTTCCCTATCTTTTTCTTTGTTGGACACTTTAATTTTGATGTCTTTGAAAAGAAAACAATTTCCTCTAATAATTTTCATGGTTTTCCTTGCATTTTTTAAGTTCCTTATTGCTCTTTTTATATGTTGGATTGCTTTCTGTTCCTTTCTTCAATAGTCAATCTCATTCTTCAGTCCACCAATCACTTTAATCTTATTGCTGCATTATTTTTAATATTTTCTACTTTTTCTTTACTTTTGTGTATCTTCATCATGCTGAGTTTGAATTCTTTGTCAAACAGATAAATTTTTTTTCCATGTCCTTTTTATTGGATTCAGGAGGTTGTCTTTTCCTTGGTAGTACATTGTTTCCTAAGTGTTTGCTTCAGCATTTGCATTTCCCTTCTTCCTTGTGGTTTGTATTCAGGTTTGGTCTATGTATCAGGACACTATGGCTCTTTTATTGACTGACATTGGTGTTGAAAGACTTTTACCAGTTCTTGGATGATTCTATCTTGTGCTTGATTTATTTCATTAAATTTGTGATTACCAATTGACTATTTCAGTGGTTGGTACTAACTTGCACTCTAAGGTGATCATGTGTTTGCTGGTGGAACTCTTCTTTTGCCTATGTGTTTCTTCTCCTTAGACTATGTGAGCAAAGGCTACTCTCCTAAGGTTTGTTGGAGATTGTTACTCCTCAGTTGAGGTATTGAAATTTGGGGTGTGTGCTGGCTTCCTCTTCCCCTCATTGATGCACTACCTCTGGCATCTTCCTTGCAGTCTCTGACTGATGTGGTGCACAGTGTCGTGACCCGGTGCACAGTGTCGTGACCCGGTGCACAGAGATAGCACTGGGACCTGCACTTACTAGTTCCCCCTTCATATGGGATGCCAGCTATCAAGTCTGGTGACCTCTCTTCAGTGTTCAGTAACTTCAGCACACAGCTCAGGGGCCAGGCACATGCGAATAGTTTAGGTTCTGTGTTTATATGCTCTCCCTTCACATTGGAGCATAGAGAGCAGGTGCTGGCCACCTCCCTGAGGGTTCCAATCATTGTGGCATGTCTCAAAGACAACTTAAATACCTGTTTCACTACTCATATATTTTAATAGCCAAACACTCTCAAAAGGTGCTTTTAGCAGTCAATATATAAAAAAAATGAAACTTTCAATCATTTGCAAAGAACATGATTAACTATAATTATAATTTATAGTTTCATCTCTGAATTGTATTATCAATTGTGACTTCCAATTGCTTTCTTTTTCTAACTCAAATTCTTATGTATTGATTTTTTTTAAATACTACAAACTCATCCCTATATCTATATAGTTCTGTGTGATTGAGTAGATCACCATGGTTATAACATCTATTTAACAAGACTCTGATAACTGCTAAAATAAACATCCTAGTTATTTGGACTTCAATCATAAGAAGTAATTAATATGACAGGCTCTGAAGTTAAGGTGACTTAATTGACAACTTGGGTGATATTAGTCTTGTTATAACACATTTTAATGAGAGTCTTCCTGAATTACTTTTTTGTTTCCTTAAAACCTTTGATTATTTGAAATAATTACTGATGCTTATTGGTACAAGAATTCTAATTTTTATTCTGGAAAGAGCAAGCTATATTTTTTAGAAGAGAATCAGTTAATATTTATGATTAATAACAAATTTTTTCTGTGGTATTTAAACAGGGAATGTGTGTTTGTGTTTATCAAAATTATAATACATACATTTAATCTTTAACCCCAGTGGAAAATGGGGGACAGTCTGAAATTACTTGATGTTGTTGAAATTATAGACAGAATTACAGACATTGATTTTTTTTTTCAATTCCAGCCTTAAAATTAATTATTAAAGACAAATATTTATCATTTGGATTGCAAATGATAAATCTACATTTCTGATTTTATGTTATTAAAATTTAGATTTTTAAAGATACAAACAAATTTTAAACCAATTCAATATTTAAGAAATTATTTTCTTCTAACTCCCAATTTCCTGGACATGAAAATGCTCATAATAAATGCATTCATGTAAAATGTGACTAGATAAATGCTGAAGATTGTCAAATTGAAGGCTACTGTATTTTTAAGAAGATGATATATTCACAAAAGGCAAATGCTTGAGAAAGTAAAACAAACATTTAAATTTGTCAAGGCATAGTTTCAAGTATGTAAGATACATAACTTGCTATAAATTAATGTTGTTATATATATGCATGTATGTATAAAGTCCATGTAGCATTCCTTAATTTAAATTAATAATGAATAACAGTAAAAGATGTAGTAAACATTGGAAACATAGGAAATAACACAAAGAAAATAGGAGTGTTAAGGAACATTTTCACAAAAAATTATTAATACAGCACACCATATTGGCTAGGGATATTAGTGATTTAAGATGGTGTATTTTATTGCTTTCAGAATAAACCTTGTCTTTATGGTTGATACTCAGGATATGCTCTATACAATACCTATCTTCTTTTGTCTCATTATGATCATTTATGGTAGGAGAGAATGGTCAGCATTGGAAGATAAAATTTCCTGATAAAGTGAATGATAACAAAATTATGTTTTTGAGAAGATAACAGATACATAGGGTAACAGAAAGCCAAGACATATTTAAATTTTGTTAGCCCCATAATGTACGCAGACTATGCAAGTACATCATTTCCACTGGAATAGTTAAATTTCTATTTCACTTACAAGTAAGGATTTATTGTGCCACATATCTTTCATTAAATGTTATTAGTGTAGATGCACCATTGTGCAAATCAAAGAGATGTGTCTGCTCTCATAGGGCTTGTAAATTACAGATGGAATTGACCTTATTAATCAAAATAAAAAATATAAAATGCTCCCCCAAAAACAAGTTCTTGCAAATAAGGAAGTGTTATCATCTTCTAACAAACCCCAAAAACCTTGCATAGGTGGAAAAGTTAGAAAATACTCTCTGATATCACTATTTTTATGAAGACATCTGAAAAATGAGTGATTTCAAACAAAAGACAACAATGATCCAGAAGTAAAAGTAGTCCAAGAGAAATACCAAGAAAGCAGCAAGAGGGAGAGCCGTGTGTTGAAGATCAAGAAGTTTCATCCTAGAGTTGTTAGGTGAATTGTAAAAGGTGGATTATATTCCTGGAGGGGAAGAAAAGACTTAGGAAACACAGAGTTGGAGTACTGTGAGAGAGACTGAGATTTGTTGATGTGTATGCCCTTTATTCAGATTGCTAACTGTCAAAATTGTTAAACTTTATCATATTTTGTATGTCTTCCACTATCTTCTATCTATCTATCTATCTATCTATCTATCTATCTATCTATCTATCTATCTATCTATCTATCTATCTATCTATCTATCTATCTATCTATCTATCTATCTATCTATCTATCTATCTATCTATCATCATCTACCTCCTATCTGGTGACAATTGGTATTCACCACATGATTCACTACATGAAAGTTAGTACAAGAGTTATAAGGTGAGTTCTCAAGACTGAAAGATTCTTACCCATGAATGTAGTCTCCTGTTATGATGCTGATACAACCTAGATTCTTGCTGCAGTCTTTTACTCTCTTGGTCTAGTTTCTCCCTAAATTTTATCAAGAGATATTGACTAGAATTTTTTTCCTCACCTAAATATCAATAAAGAGGTCAGTGCTATTTCAATTATACTAAGTAAATAAACAACAACAAAACCCCAAGCTTTAGATATCCAAAAATGATCAACTTTCCATCTTAGGTATTCCAGTTAAAAGTGAGAATCTTAAGGCTCACAATACTCACCACAGAGACACTGTTTGTAGCTACATGCGGCTGAAAAGCCACAGTGAAGTCAATGAGCTTATTACAGCTAGTATATGAGGTTCTTACTTCAGTCCACGTAATGGACTTGTTAATGAGAAGAGATGTGCATAAGTTCTAAAATTAAGAAATTGTTAAACAAACTATATGTTGTCTTGTTTGCTTTGTAATCTTGCCCTACCATACACAATTGGAGGGTCCCAACTCTCATCAACAAACATTTTGCCAATTCAGTCTTCATTATTTGGAGGGTTCTTTTTCTGTATAGAATATATCTTAATTGAATTGCACCTTGTAGAATAGCTATAAGGTAGTATCAAGGGACAAGAGATATCTGAATATATCCACAACCCTCGTATTGTTTTCTATATTTCACTGAAGTCTGAATGAGCTTTTGCCAAATTTGTCACCTTAGTTTTATATTTATCTGCTTATTTCTATTGATTAAAATAAATTGTCTTGGTGCTTTTAACTTCATACAAAAAAAGGGAAACTTCTTGTGTCATGTCTCTGGTCAACATCTCTGAAAGAATTTGTAACTGTCCATTAAAACTGCAATTGCAAAATGATAGCATAATTGTTAAAGCAACAATACAGTGTACTAACTTCACAATATAATATCAAAAACCTTGGGTAACATGTCAGAGATCAAATAAAAACAACATGTTGCCTAAGAATGGATATCAGCATGCCTCCTAATACTAGCAATCATCTCTGTGCCTTAAAAGAACAGACATGAATTCTAAGGAGCAATTCTATTTACTCTGAAAAATTTCCAGAGGAACAAAATGACCCGTAGCAGCTAGTTACTCCATTTATAACATTAGGAGCTTTAACTCTATTATAAAAATATTCAGAGTTAGGCAATATTAAATGATTCTTTAGCATCTCCATACTTGTGTGGTCTTCTCATTAAAGAAAGTACTACACAGAACATGACAGAATTGCTAATGCATTGTGATATTATTTTCTATAAGTAAAATAGTGGAAGCCAACATTCTTGACTCTGGTTGTAAAAGTGCACAAATAATATAGGGCTTAATATGTGCTAAGAAATGTTAAAATTCTCCTAAAATGGGCCAACTAAAAAATGAAACTAGATGGTTAAGTATAAAATCATTTATCTTCCCTTTTCTTTTGACCATATTTCAAGGTAAAAAAAAATGAATTGCTGGTAATTTTTTTAAATATGTAGGAAAGAACTATGTGAGATTGTGCATTTATAAAATTTGTTAAATTATATACATGTATGTATGTTATATATATATATGAAAATAAAATTATATGCATACATGCAAACAAAGCTAAATAATACAAGTAAGCAAAACAAGTGCAAGGATGCAAAACTAGTGAAATCTGCGTGTACTATTGTCAATGTCCCTTTTTTTGCCTCGTGCTTTAGTTAAGTAAGATATTACTATTAGAAAAAAGTAGTGAATGGTACAAGGTAATATCTTGTGCTATACCACTGTTTCTATTTTTTCTATTAAGCTTTATTATTTAAAAAGAGTGAAAGAAAAAAATCTAACAGAAGACAATGTCTTTTTTCTTGTTGGTAGCACTTGGCTATCCTCATTATATTTACTTAAATCTTAGCAACATTGTTGGCTCCCCCTAAAGTCATATTTTATTAAACCCCACTAGCAAAATCAATGCACATCAGTGGTGTTAAATTCAGAAATGGCTGATGAAGAAATATTTTCAATTAAAACTCACCCTAGGCACTATTTGCTTTGAACACTTTATATCTTGCTGATAATGATAACCAGACAAGAAAATTGTCATACCACACAACCAAATATTTTTTAATTGAATTGGTACACTAGAAATTCACTCTCAAATTCAGCATGGTTCAAGTTTACGCAACATGTAGATCACTGATAGTCTCATTCATATAAACCTACCTGAACAAAAGCAATGCAAATATAAACTTAAAGATATTTGAAAGGGATCCACAATTTTCCATTGTTCATCTCTCTGTAAGTTTAGTGTCTCAAAATTTTCTTTTGATAACCATGACTATCACTTTGGTTTTCAGTAAAATGGATGCCACTCCTGTGTCCAAATTAGACTGCAACTGATTCCATCCGTGTGTCTAACCCACTGGCCTCTGTAGTTGGCTTCCAGCCTTATCAGCTTCCACAAAATAAGAAGACTCAGAGGGCACCCATGAGAATGTGGGAATTAAGCAGAACACATAGGAATTATATGAATTATTCCAACTACATACATTTCAAAATATGTATGAGGTATGAAGTGTGAGCTCAAAGCAGCTTAGACGAGAGAGAGAGAGAGAGAGAGAGAGAGAGAGAGAGAGAGAGAGAGAGAGAGAGAGAGAGAGAGAGAGAACAAGGAATAATAGTGGAAACTCACTCTAGCTGTGCCTTTTTGAGCTTTGCTTTCCCTAGATGAGTTAGGAGCCAGGGCTTATAAGCATAGAAAGTGACATGGAAATACCAACCAGCCTGTGCTACAGAAAATGAAAATCCACGACATACACAAACACAGAAAGATGACTAGATTTAAAATACAATGAATGTGTCTACGTAGAAATTCTGCTTGCAAATTGTCTCCTTGACTAGTTGCTTAGTACTGATTCACCTTAATTGCCTCACTGATAAAATAGTATAATTATGTATCTTTATTTTTAGTCTCAGATTAATGAGGTAGAACTAATATACTAAAGGTTTGCATCAGTGTTCAGTACAATGTAAATAATGAATGTTTCTAATAATTAAAAGAGGGAAATTGTATTTATGAATTTTTCTTATGCTGACTCCATATGCTTAGACTAGCTAAGTTAGTTCTATTCTCAAATATTTTTTAAAAATTATTTGATGGTCAAACATTAAAACAAAAGCTTCCTTCTGACATTCTTTTACCATAGATAAGGCACTGCGCAGGTACACTGAGCATTTCCTTTATTGTGGTTCCGGAACATTTAGAAACTGGTGATTTTGCTGCTTCTGGTTCACACTCTCTATCCATTCTCACCAATAAACAAGTGAGTCAGGAACATTGTTTGAAACACAGTATCCCTTTTGCTTTTAACTCTTTTCTTAAAGAACTTACTGATTCTTCAGCTCCCACCTCATTCCATGATCCAACCCGGATCTTCTGGAACAAGTGCACTGCGACCCTTCCTGGCATCCACCTCGAACGTCCCTCTACATGGCAGGTAGGTGCTGTCTTTGTTATGCAATCTAAAAAATAAAAACAGAGAAGGCATGTTATATACATATTGGTCATTTCAGGGCAGTGCTGAGAATAAAGGTGAGATTTTTAGGTGTCATATATAAGCATTTCACACTTAATTTTATTTTTATGTTTCTTCACTGTTTTACATACAAGATAGTTTGTGAAGATTTTTTAAATAATTTCAGAAGTTGGCTTCTGCAGGGGTAACACTAAATACTTGCAGAATTGGTATGCCAGTCAAATAATGAGCAACACTGAGCACAGAAATAATTAAAAGCAAATGCCAGTGTCCAGAATGTTTTATGTATTTCCATACCCATTTGACTTCTGCAGAATTAGAAGTAATCTGACACTTTTCCAGTAGAGAATGCAAGAAATTAAGAGAAGGGGTCACTCCCAAAAGGTATTTTTGATGATGGCTATGTTACATCAAAGCCTCTGGGGGTGGAGAAGGTAAAACCATGGGATTACAATGATGTGAGATTTATATATAAACAAATTAGGGGGAAAAAGCCTCTAGGACCAGGCAACTCATTTTACTTTTGAGCTGAGTTCATACTAGTATTGATATCTTAAATAAGTACCATAATTAAAGTACTTGTTTCATCTGTCCTAGCTTCTCTCATCTGTCCAGTGGGAATCATGGGAATAATGCCCCTTGTCTTGTTTCCCAGAGAAAAAAATAAAAATAAAAGCTAATATCTACTATGTGATTAAAAAAAAAAAAGAAACTTGTGTTTGTTGATCTGCTCTTTCTATACATCTCCGTATCTATGACAGACTCCTTCCCCCCCAAAAATAATAGTGGCTAGTCCATGTTAATAAGATGGATCTCACAATGGAGGATAAACTATGACTAATATGATAGAAGGATAAATTTTGGTATTGCTTTGAGTTTTCAATGGATTGCCTTCAGTTATCAAAATTTTGTCACGGTGGTCTGATTACAAAACCAGAAAATCTTTTGGGATTCTCTCTTGCTAGTTTCTGCTTTTAAAACTTTTCCTGTGGTTTCCCTGAAGTCATCACTACCTTTCTTTCTGTACAGTTTTTCGGCCCACTCTATGGAGGTGGATTTCTGTGATTTTAGGAGTAATGTGCCTTTTGTTGATGGCTACTTTGGGACTTGTGCTGATAAGCTGTAAGTTTTTCTATTTCAAAAGTTTGATAAAATAATTTGATAGGATTTTATTTTCTAGCCGGGCACGGTGGCTCGTGCCTGTAAGCTTCAGCCTATGAAGTGGCTGGGGCTAGGGATAGCGGTTCGAGTACCGCCTGGGACCAGTAGTGAGACCTAGTTCCAAAAAAATAGCTGGGCGTGGTGGCGTGCGCCTGTAATCCCAGCTACCTGGGAAGCTCAGGCTGGAGATTGCTTGAGTCTGTGGCCTCCCGGGCAACGAGCCTGCAGTTCCACGGGCAAAAATAGTGAGACCTAGTCTCAAAAAAAGAAAAAAAAAAAAGATTTTATTTTCTGACATACTTTTTTTTATTATTATTTCACAAATCTGTATTTACTAAAGCCCATCATTTCTTACAGTTTTTCCTAAACCTAGCATTGAGCCAACAGTCTTTCCAAGGAGTACCCTTGAAATTCAGGAAGGTAGGTTCCGAGCTTTGTATACCTTATTATTTGGTAGAGGATGAAACAAGAAGTTTTCTGTTATTCTCATCATGGATTATTTTAATCTAATTATGCAACCTGATGTACTATCTATAATAGACTCATTTTATTATTCTCCAGTATAAAATTACTAAATTGCATTAATATATATCATTCATATACTTAAATGGTAGCAAGATTATTAATCTGTAATAACATTTTACTTGAGTATTCAAATTTAATTAAAATAAATAAATTGCCTATTTAATATAAATTATTTGTCTGCTTGCTCATCAGCCATGATTTATATTTTTTCCTTTTTTTCTGCATCTCTGTGACTCAAATTTAATGCAAAAATTTCAGCAGATCTGAGTCTTATTTAGTGAAAGACAGTTCAAAGTTTAATATTCAGTGTATTTTATTCAAATGCTTTTCAAGTTGTTTCCATATCTTCTGTGATCATATAATATTTCACATTTATCCTTTGTACCATCATCTTTTTCTAACTCACCGGAATACAATGACATAGGACAATGTTTAAGTTAAGTTTAAGACTCAGAGCATGTTTAATTGCTAAACTTATTGCAAATATAATAACACCATTGTATTAGCTAACATCTCCACTACATCCCATAATTACCACTTCTCATTGTAGTAAGAACATAAAGATCTCTTTTTTTTTTTTCGAAACACAAGAGTGTAATAGCATTGATTGCTTTCATAATGCTGCACACAGTATCTTCAGAAGTTATAATATTATAATGGAAGATTATATCCTTTGGTTATCATCATCTCATTTCCATCCTCATAGTGATCCCTTACAACCTAGTCATATTGTATCACCACTTATTGGCAAAAATTTGAGAGTCTATCACTTGTCACAATTTTGTCACTGAGGACAGTAAATTGTCCAGACACTATGAAGGAAATCTTAAGATAATTGTTGTAAGAACATTCCTTTTTAAAATAAAATACCTAGCACATATATCAGAATTCTCCAAAGTACCTTATTCTTTACTATTCATAAAATATGTTAAATTATTTTCTTCCTTTAACTATCTCTGGCATGTAATTTATTTCTATATCTAGTTATTCCCAGAATATAGACAAGAGAGGAGATTGAACAAATTTAAAGATAATAATAATAATAATAATAATAATAAAAACATTAGCTGTATCCAGAACTTTCAAATCTATGCTCAGATAGATTTTCAAAGAATTTGTAGAAAAATGAAATCAGTGCAAATAAATTTTGAATGAGTAAGGTACACGGAAAACAATCTTCAAAGTCAACAGGTATGTGTTATTTTTCCTTTAGATTTAGAATCTTTTTCTTGCCAAGAAAGATGGGTCGGCTATCAATGCAGCTGTTACTTCATTTCTCGTGACACCAAAACTTGGAAAGAAAGTATTAATTTCTGCGCTTCTCAGAATTCCACTCTCCTGCAGATACACAACAGAGATGAGCTGGCATGTATTTAATTCAGGTTCATTTTATGTTTTTAGACCTAGAAAAGTGTACCATCTCAATAAACTGAATAATTTGATTCCAGTCTTTAATTAGATCTCACTGGATAGTTATTTTTTTCAATTAATGATTTATCAATATTTTATAACAGAACAATCATAAAATCTATAGAACTTTGTTTGTTTTATGTTATTAGAATAAAATTTGAGACAAATATCAAATTAAGTACAACAGACATTTTAGAGAGACTTTGCTGAAGACATATATTTATTTTATTTTAAAAACCAGCTAAATATTTGTAAGCTTTTGTTCTTTGATCATATAATTTATTACATAATTCTGTTTATTTGTCATATTTGGGGATGTGGAATGGTTATGAAATGTCTGATTCTACAATTTATTCATTTTTTTGAAATGAAATGTAGAATGTGTTGACTAAGGGTTGAGAAGATTATACACCAAAAATGTATTCCTTAAGAGATCGATATAAAATCAATTTAAATGTGAGTCTGCTGTGAAGGAAGTGCACCATGAAGCTTCTAACTCTATTTGTATTTGTTTTTTCATTTTGTCTAGAAATGAGATTTTTTAATTACTTATTTCCCATAAATTAATAGACCTGACATGGGAGGACACAGGAGAGTTGTGACTATCTCCAAAAGCAAATGTTAAAAATGATTTCAATTTATGTGATTGAAAAGTTGAATATGAACCTGAACAAATTATTATTTTTTTTTGTTTCCAACAGCATTTTATGAAGCTTAATTCACAATTTTACTGGATTGGAGTCACCCACAGTACAGAAAATGGTGTGTGGCAAAATGGCTCTTCCATCGCACAAGATCTGTAAGCTTATGAGTCAAGAGCTTTTCTGTTCTTTAAAGCTTTATTCTTGGATTTCCATCAGAGATTATACTGAGGTCATTCTTTTAGGTCATAAAGGTACAGAAAAGAAATAGAATCAATAGAATAACAATTTTAGCTGCAACTGGAAAATCCAAGTGTGTACTCAAGTGGTGAGGAGTTTTTATACTTGTCATTATAAGAGAGCTTTTGACATGTTTTTTTGTTTTGTTTTGTTTTGTTCTTTTCCCCTTTGCCTTAGATTCAACACTGGTTTTGTGTGCATGTCCAGTGGAACATTCAGAGGCATATCCACAGAAAACACCATGCCCATGATTTTCTTTATTTTGCTGGAGCCCAGTTTTCTCTTTTCTCAGTTTCTTCCCAAATTCAGTTTTGCAAATGCCAAGTATTTATTTTTATATATCTGTAATTGCCAGATCTCCTTTTTATTATAAACATGGGATTTCCAGCATCATACAAAGCCAAATTTTGTCTAGACTAGATTTTCTAGTCTAGATTTGTGAATGCATCTTTAAACAATATTGAAACAAACTATATTAAATAATAAAATCAATAAAAATAGCAGCAAATTAAAACAATCTCTGATCTCAGTGCAATAGGTTATTGAAGTAATAAGTGAGCTTTAATACATTCTAATCCAAACCCATGAAGACTGTGACACAGATCAAACATAATGAATTAGTTTGTTAATGTCTTATTCAAATGCTTTGTAAAGTTCTACTATTTAGCAAGATAACACTGTAGCTTCTCATTTCATTTTTCCTTGTTAATGTTTTTATTTTTCACTGCAGATTTCCATTCTCTCAAACTGCAAACCAAATAGACTGTAGAGTGTACAACCCAAGAGGTGTTATTTTACATGAATCTTGTGGAAAAGAAAACCTTTACATCTGTAAAAAACAACTGATATAGCTGTTACTTTGGTGGAAGAAGTGAGCAGTGACTGTCCACACAAAGAATGGTAACTCTATCTTTTACCCAGTTACAATTATTTAGTTTTGTAGTCTGTGAAATGTTTTAGCTGTCTCGTATTATTTTCATTTATATAAAAATGTCAATGTGCACCTGTAGCTACAATGACAAGGCATCAAGATGAGGACTGTAATGAATATGTTTAATTAATTCAGTTCATTATTGAACTCAATGTATTTTATGTATTAAATGTAAATTTTCTTTTCAGAATTTAAAATAAACAATTTATATTAAACAATTTATATACCTATCAACATCATTTCATCCTCTTGTAAGACATACCAATATGTATACACTTTGACAATTGTCTGTCATGTATCTTGTTGTAGATATTTTTGCACTTAAATAATTAAGTATATTATTGACTTCAAGGACTTGTATAGTTAGTTCTTTTCCCAGGTTTGGGATATTCTTGGCTATTATTTCTTTAAATAAGTGATCCACTCCCTGAGTTCTTTCTTCTCTTTTTAGTATATCCACTACCCTTGTTTTATTTCCTAATGGAAATTAATAGAACTCATATTTTTATCATTTTTCTAAGCCTTATTACTTTCTACTTTACCACTTCAGACATTTCTAGATTTTCTTCTTCTTTATGTCTCTCTTCCATGTATTCTGTCCTATTTCTTGCTTTCTTTAGCAATTTTGTTCCATTTATTGAAATCATCATATCCAGAATCTCTTTTTTTTTTCTTTAATACTTCCAATTTCTCCTTTTTAAATTTCATGCTCTTCTCCTTAAACTTCATCCTCTGTCAATTTGTGCTTTTTGGAATCTGTTGTCTTCATGGCAATTATTTTGAATTCTTTCTGGTAGAATATCAAATTCTAGATTTTTAAGTTTTACTTCTGGGTATTCATCTTTCTATTTTTGTATTAATTGATGATGTGCTTCTTTACCTGGGAATTTGGCTTCTCTCACAGTAATTAAGTGCCCTTCTTTTATATGTAGTTTGTGATAATGCAGCTTTAGTGTTAGGTTATTCTTCTATTTGGGTAGAGGGCTAGAAAGGTTTGCCTTCCTTTAAAATGCATATTAATGTATACCTTCTTAAGCCACTTTTTTCCTTTGTCAGAAACATTTTTAAGGATGTGTGGAAGTCATTAAAATTTGCTTGATAATGCATATTTTCATTCAGACCCAGCCTCTATAGTTCTCTCTCTCCCTCTCTCTCTGTGTGTGTTCTCTCTTTTACCCTACTTTCACCTCTCAACACCCTTCTTTTATATACAGCTTAATGCAGCTTAATGTTAGGTTATTCTTCTATTAGGGTAGATGGAAGGAAAGGTGAGGAAAGAAGGGAAACTCCTGTTCTTAGAGCCTTAAACAGACAAGACAAGGAGAACCAAGCAAGAGTGTATAGTCACTATGCTAGCCCTCCTTTCTATAAACCAGATTTTGGTTGTATCCTGTTCACATAGACTCAAATTGTCTTCTTCAGAACTATGGGCTTGCGTGGTAGACCCCAGTTTTGCTTCTAGCACAGAATTCAGATCACAGACATCTGGGCCTGTTCTGTATTCTGAGTGACTTAGCAGAGGAGTCCTAGTTGAATATAAATGTTCTTAGAAAAAGACAAATCATGGAAGCTGAACACAGAACTGAGGCAACCAGAGCAAGAGAGGGAACAGAGAGAACAGGGTGGAAAATGAAACACATGGTGAAGTGTGGATCGTGGAAGCAGGTTGAGAGATGGAGCTTCAGGTAAGAGGAACACCTCCTATCTCTCTAGCCCCCTCTGGCACACTAGAGGGTGGGCAAATGCACATCTCTCACTTGTTACCCAGCTTCCTAATCTCTTTAGAATGTCCCAAGAGACATAAGATCTATTAGTAATGACTGTTGCCCCCAAAGATAAATTCTCCTGTTATGGCACATCACCGCATGCTGCCTGCTGCATGTCACATACGCTTTGCTACTTCCTCATTACATCCTTGTAACTTTTCCTTGCTAGGGTATATAAGTGGGTTCTCAGTTTCATTAAAGTTGGACCTGGATAAGGATTTCCAAGGATCCCTGTTCTCTGGGCTAGCTTTACAGATCAATACCCATCTCTTCTGTCTCAATTTCTTCTTCATTCCACACGTGACTCTTGACAGTGAAGGCCTATGGGTGATTTGGTAGTAGATGTGCTATGGTGATTATACCTGAGGGGGGAGAGTTTTAATTCTAAAGTTAAAAAATATGTAGCAAATAAGAGAGAAATGATGATAGTGCCTTACTCTGCCATGATTCTGACATTACATCGCCTATCTTTAAATTTTTATTGTAATAGCAATGATTTATAACATATTGATTTAAGGACTATTTTTTTCTCATAAGTTTATTGGAGTTTCATTGATTTACATTGTTATTACTATTCTATATATAATGAAAAGACTGAAGAAGTGAAAGGTGTCCTCAGAAATTGTGAAATGGATGGGTAGTCAAACAAGATACTATTCAGATCAGTAAGAACTATTAGCCTAGAAAATTCACCTTCTAACTTTTGTACTAACCTCTCATTCATCAGTCATTGAGGTTAAATCAATTTACAAATTCCTAAGCCATCATCCAGTATGTAGGTATGTAGAAAAATAAATATCTACACAGATAGACAGACAGGCAGATAGATAGATATTATAAAATATATTGTTTTAGCAGTTTTGACATTTTGAACTGAGTAAATGTCATATACACCAGGTTGTGATACTACTTTATCAGGCCATGTTTAAATCTGAAATTAAGTTAAAATCTCAAATAAAAACTGAAATCACATGTGAAACCCTTTTCTCTTACATACTATATCAATAACTTTGATTTGTGGAGATTTAGCTATATCTATATGCATATGTATATGTATATATATATATATGCATATGTATATATATATACATATATATACATATATATACATATGCGTATCTACACCATTTCCTATAACCTCCATAAGTATCAGGTCTGCTGTTATTAACTGCTGTTGACAAATTGCAAATGTTTTCCTTATATATGTATTTTTCTTAAATTTTTAAATGTGTACAAATAATTTTATCCTAAAGACACAAATACCGTTTCCAAATTTATTTTAAAGAACTTTTGTTTTGTTTTGTTTTTGGTTTCTACAGCAATGGTCCATTGCCCCTGGTCAACTGGTGTCTGGGATCCCCATGTGTGACTGTGAAGGAGGAGAAGAAGGAGGCTTCTTTCTGCTCTGGGTTATTTGAGAACTTTAAGAATTGAGAAGAACCTGAGGATGCCCAAGTCTTTCTCAAAGTCTTTCACATGTGAGCCCCTATGAAAGCAGACACAGCTCTTTGATAATATACATGTGTGTCTACAGTTCTTAAAGTTCAGATTGACCATTCACAAGAAATTTCCTTGTTGTTGAATACAGCAAATTCTGTTCCCTTTTCTCCAACTCCTGTGAGATTATGTATTATCAAATTGTGCAATGAATTGCTAATAAAGTTCAAATATCTCCTGGCTCACTAGGTCATTTTTAACCATTATCATTTCTTTGCAAAGAATATTTTTTCCTTGAGATTCATTTTACCAGGCAGTTTTATATTATCATTATCATTTATTTCTCCCACAGAGGACAATAATAACACAAAAGTAGGCTAACATCATATAAAATCATCAACATGGTACACAACTATAGTAAAAGTTTATTATGAAATTACTAGATTTTGAGCATCATGAAATGGAATTATTTAGCAACTCCACCTGTATAGAGAGTTTTAGTTAATATTTATGTTTCAGTAATGTATGTATCTTCACATCCCTTATTTTCTTTGTATTATTTATGGTGTAACTAATATGGTGTTTATTATATCTTAATGTAATATATTATGAAATTGAAATTAAAGAATATTACATGAACATCAATGTTTAATGACATTGATGTTTTGTTGAATAAATATTTCACATAGTTGAAGTCATCACAGTGGGAAACCTTGGATGTTCACTTTTTTTTCTTTCTCATCTTTCTATCTGGAGCATGTTTTCTTCTTACAGACACAATAGCCATTACTTTGGCAATCTCCAACTTGTATCCGGCCATAATTTACATGCATGCATTTATCTTTAGCATTCTTATGCCCTAGAATATCAATACTAGAAGAGAAAATATTGTCCATTAAATGTTGATTTTGTTTTATACAACATTTACATTTTAAAACCTATAACATTTTGAATAAATGGCAGGAATGACATCTTTGTAGTCCTTCACCAAAACAAATGTTAAATTATTTACAGCTATATAGAATTCAATATTGAAATAACATTGGATTAGTACTTCTATCATTAAAAAAAAAAAAAAGGCTGATTATAATCTCCATGCCCTCAAGCAATTCCAAAGTAGCTTCCATGATCACTGAGGTTTACAGCCTTTCTTTATCTATTTGCATTTTGATAAGTATGTAGTGCAACAGCAAATTGTCTATCTTCAATAACAACTGATTCTTTTCTGCAAAAATTTAGCTTCCTTATTCAAGAATCCTCACATAGGCAATTGTTTTAAATGATTACTTTAATAGGTTAAAAGGAATCAAAATAATTCAAGGAAAAGCTCATAAAATGTACTATAATTCAAATTGCTATATGAAATGGAAGTTTAAGAAATGAATATGCAATCAATGAAATGTTTCAATAAAATCTTGAAGTATAGTTTGCACACAGAGCTTCCATTGGAAAATCATTCCTTTAATATGGGACTATTGTCATTTAATGCACACATTATATTCATAAGCTCTCATAGGAGAAATCCTATATTTTTATTAGATATCTATATCTAAATATTTACTTGGCAATAATTCATTGTATTTCACAACTACCATATAAAGATATTTTCCTTATTTCTTTTAGTTTATAGATGATGGAACAAAAATTAAAAAAATAAAATGTTTGAGTAATAAGATTGTACACTGGTAGAACCAATATATCAATCTGGACTGTTTAGCTTCAGAATCTATGTTATTAATGACTTGTCATATTAAAACATTGATATAAGGACAGAGAAATCAACTTGCCCATATTTCATTTTCTTTTCCAGAACCTTGCTAAACTGACTTCTATAAATGTGACTTCCCTCCTCACATTGGGACTCATATAGAGATAAGATTATAATAAGTGGAATAAAAAGTCAATAAATAAAAATTAGGGCTAGAATGAGAAAGTATATAAAACTAGAAAATTTATAAAAAAATAGCTATATAAAATTATATAGCTAGAATTGTCAAATAGATGTTTATATGAAAACTACATTGAGTCACAATCTTAGTTTGTAAATGGCAGAATGGAAAGTTTCACTTATTTTATAGTAACTGCTACAAACATTTTTACAATAATTTGGATGCATGTATGTATATGTGTGTGAGAGCAGTATACTAGAAGCTTAAAATAAATAAATTACCATTGCAGATTTATGCAACATAATCTGAAAAACAACTCAACAGATGCATAAAAAATATCAAAATTTCTGCTTTTCAAACCAATTATTTTTGACACAATCTTTGCTAAATTTCATAAATGTGTTCACCATACAGATCTTTCTTGACTTATAATGAAGTTCATCATACTTGAAAATATTAAGTAAAAATATATTTAATACTCTTAATTTTCTGAACATAATTTCTTTAGGGTCACCTCATTTAGACATGTTCAGAGCACTACATAGGTCAACATCTAACACAGTGTCCTTTGCAAATTGTTGACTTATTCATACAATTTGCTGATTACTGTGTTCAAAATGTAAGTCTGACAGACGCGGTTTGTTGACTCTTGGGATGGTCTTGTTTGCTAGGTGAGGTAGGTACACATTGCTATCCAGCATCATGAGAGTATAATACGAAATGTCATCAAACATGGAGAGAACAAAATTCAAAACTCAAAGGACAGTTTTTACTAAATGTCTATGATTTTTACACCCTAGTTAAACTTAAAAATTTTAAATTATTGTAAGTCAGGAACTATCTGAACAATAGAACACAACACAGAATGGGTTAGAGATTGGTTAGCTGATTATTTAGAATGAATGCATTATTTCAAGTATTGAGACACTACATACTGTCTATAAACTGATAATAAGGTGGCTTCATTTATAATAGTAGACAGTTGCTATCACTCTTCGAGGAAAGTTGGAAAATACTTTTGATTTTTCCTAACATCATAGTACTTTTTTTTTCTATATTGAGACCATTTACTTTAACTGATTTTATCACTAGTAGCCAGAAGTTTCCTGTGTCCACCTGGACATTCAATTATTAATGGTCTGACCTCACCACGCATGAGGAGGTTCAGAAATATGTACGTAGTGGTGAAAATATTTGTATGTTGAATTGAGGCAGATTGTCATAGCGCAAGGGAACTCAAACTACATTGTGTGTGTAAATACATATAAGTAACTATAAATTTTACTTAATTAAATTATCAGAATAAAATTGTATGTTTCCCACAGCAGACACCCTAGTTAAATCATCTGAATTAGAGAGAAATTATGTAGCAGGTTCAACAGAATCCCTTAAAAAGCAAATCCACTCA
>PVHY01018590.1:0-28411 GCA_004024945.1 Uropsilus gracilis
GAGCACAGGTGTCCCTTTGTACCCACATAGAGGTCTCTTTTGGGTAGATTCCCAAGAGAGTGATTGCTGGGTCAAATGGTAGTTCCATTTTCATTAATTTGAGGGTCCTCCATACAGCTTTCCATAGTGGTTGGACTACTTTACATTCCCACCAGGAGTGTAGTAGTATTCCTTTCTCTCCACATCCTTGCCAGCAATTCTTGTTGCTCATTCCTTGAATGTGGGCCATTCTTACTGGAGTAAGGTGGTATCTCATTGTGGTTTTGATTTGCATTTCCCTTATTACTAGCGACGTTGAGCAATTTTTCATGTGCCTGTCGGCCATTTGTATTTCCTCTTTGGAGAAGTGTCTTTTTAGTTCTTCTCCCCATTTTTTGATTGGGCTTTTTGTTTTGCTTTTGTTTAGTTGTGTGGTTCCTTGTGGATCTTTGTTATTAAACCCTTGTCACTCATGTGGAGGGCAACAATTTTTTCCCATTTAGTTGGGCATCTTTTAGATTTTTCTATTGTCTCTTTTGCTGTACAGAAGCCTTTTAGTTTGATGTAGTCCCATCTGTTTATGTTTTCCTTCATTTTTTTTGCCTTCTGTAGATGTTTCTAGAAAGGGATTTCTGAACTGTAATTCATGGAGAGTTTTGCCTAAGTTTTCCTTTATGTATGCTATGGTTTCAGGTCTGACCTCTAAGTCTCTTATCCATTTTGAGTTGATTTTTGTACATGGAGTAGGGATTTTTCTTGGTCCATATTTTTGCATGTCTTAGTCCAATTTTCCCAGCACCATTTATTGAAGATGCTATCTTTGTTCCAAGGTAACTTTTTCATTCCATTGTCGAAGATTAGCTGACTATATATGTGTGGTTTTATTTCAGGGCACTCAATTCTTTTCCATTGGTCTGACTGTCTGTTTTTGTACCAATACCATGCTGTTTTAATTATTATGGCTTTGTAGTATAGTTTGAAGTTTGGAATTTAATACCTCCATTCTCTTTTTTTCTGGTCAGGAGGCTTTTTGATATACGAGGTCTTTTGTTATACCATATGAATTTCAGTAATTTTTGTTCTATCTCTTTAAAAAAATGTCATTGGAATTTTTATTGGGATTGCATTGAATCTGTAGATTGCCTTTGGTGGGATGGTCATTTTGATAATATTAATTCTTCCAGTCCATGAACATGGAATGTCTTTCCATTTCCTTATGTCTTCTTCTTTCTCTTTTAGGAACGTTCTAAAATTTTCTTTGTATAATTCTTTCACATTTTTGTGTTAGGTTTATTCCCAAGTATTTAATTTTTTTTGGTGTGATGGTAAATGGGATGGTTTTTCTGATTTCTTCCTCTTCTATTTGACTTTTTGCATATAGGAAAGCCACTGACTTCTGTGTGTTGATCTTGTATGCAGCTACCTTACTGAACTGGTTTATTATTTCAAGTAGTCTTTCTGTACCACAGAGTTATTAACACAGAGATAGTATAACCAGGTTTTATTCCACCTCCCCTTCTCAAAATCAGGGAACAAACATTGCTATTTTATAATGACCTCTTTCACTTGCTCCAGATGTTTCTCCTTTGATGATACAGATAAGATCATAACCTTGGTTAAAGAACTGTTCTGCATAGTAATCTAATAGCACACATTCTTAACTTCCATATTATTTACTTTAGTGTAAGCTTTGTGATAGTTACCTCTCTGGGAAGTAGTAGTACATCTGAAAGTGGTATATTTTCTCTGAGAAAGAGACTAAACAAAGGTGGCAGATTTTAAAGTAATAAGAACAGCACCTTTGGCCACCAGGAACTGATGAGGATATCATCTATATCTATAGTTAAATCACTCTGAATATGTAAGAGTAACTGGGTACTGAGCACTATCCATCTTCATTAATTGGAATTGAGGGATTTTTCTTTCTTAAGATGGGACAATCTTCTATTTTTTTCCAGTGTTCCTTCTGTTTACAGTATCCTTGTCAGTAAATGGTTATTTGGTAAGGGGGCCACCTGGCTGTTTGATCTACAGGGCTAACGTTTACTTTGGGTCCTATCTTGTTTTTGTTCAAAAGCTCTTTCAAAATATTCTGCCAGGTGTTGTAGTGCAACTAAAGGAGAAACTTCTCGTTTTAATTTGTTTTTGAATTAGGTCTCCAATTTCAGGTTTAACTCTATTGACAATGAAATGAAAGAGCTATTGTTACACCAGCACCTTCTTTAACTCCCAGATAATAGAAGGAAGGTATTCTCTAATATATACTGAAAATGTCTCATTTATTTCCATTGCTTTTTGTTTACTTTTTGCATGATTGAATAATAGTCTGATTAATTTTTATTAGAGGTTCTCAAGTATGTTTTTCTGCATACTTTATTCTACTTTTCTTTTTTTGACCCATAGTTTTATTGTGGAAAGTGGGGTCTCATGGAATCCTCTCTCAGTTAGTCCAAGTAATGTTTGCCTCCCCAGATTTAGCATCTGGAGTCTGATAAATACGTGAACAAATTAGTATGTTAGGTATGCAAAAATATTCTAACTTCTTCCATGGATATTTGCTGGTCTTCTTCTTTGTGTTTATCAAAAACATTAATTTTAGCTTTTAATTTTGTTTTGGTCCAAGAATTAACTTCTGTAGTTGACTGCAAACCTACCTCATAGGAGAGATGGATCCTTAGAGGTAACTGGCATTTTTGGATCATAGGAGAGTTGTTGGGAAAAGATAGGGGGTCTGAACAAAGGAAAATGTACAGAAGAGGTGCATGAGTAGAGAGATCAGAGTGCTAAGGGGAAGATGTGAAACAACTGGGTGACAAAGAGGGGATAAAATTTTCTAGGGAATGTTTCCAATTCTCACTGAGTTTTCAACTTGCTCAATAATTTTAGGCAAAGGATTCTTAAGAAAAATTTATGATCCAGAATTTCCATTGTTGTCTTCTCAAAAAATGTTCCTCATTTTAGGACTTGTAAAATTTTATTCCCTTTCTTTTCTAAGGTTCCTATCAAATGAATTGTTTTGCTCGAATCAATTTTTCCCCAGAATGACATCTGAAAATCCAAATCATCCTTGGTGAAGTTATACCTTCTAGAAAGGCAGGCATAATAATTAGGATTATATCAAAAGTATTTAGAAGAAACAGGGATTTTCCTGGTAGAGGAAAGGCTATAGACATACACAATCCAGGACAGCTGTAGATGTTCAGTAGGAATGTACCACTTACGCATCTTGAGTCTTGGTGTCTAGTCTGACTCCACCTCTCAACCTAGAGCTAAACTGTGACTCTCGCAAGTAGAAAAATAGAGAAACTTGTGTTTCTGGATCAAAATCAACCTCCAGGACACAACTTACTGTGAAAGGAGAATGTCATCCAATTTTTTGGTGTCTCAAAGCAAACCTAAATTTGTCTAAGTGGACATTTCTCACTGCAAACTCAATGCTTTCTGAAGCTGGTTTCAACAGGAGATTTTTAGAAGGTTTTTGCCTGACTTCTACTTTATAATTTTCTTTTTCATGAGAACCCAAAACAATAATACAAAAGACAGCAAAGGGCAAAAGGAACAGCTTGGTTCAACTACAGGGTGTCAGACAATGGGAACCAGTAAACAAAGAATACAACATAAATAGAGCAGATCTGACTAAATGGGCTGAACAAACTATGAGCAGAGGCAACAAAGGTCTGGCTTAACCATACCTGGTTGTTAGCTAGGACCACAATGATGGGTAATATGGATTAGGTTTCAGTGTGGTCTTCCTGATTAAGTGTGAGGATAAATGAAGATCAACTATATGAGAGTAAACAAAGTCTATATATTCAGAGACATAGCAAACAAGGAATTCAATCACTTTCTCTTTCTTTTTAGCAAAGACTGAAAGGCATGCAGTCAAGTGGGAAAATTTTATCATGAAAAATGGGAATGCTTAGTGTACTCTGGTTGGGTTGTTGACCTGTGGAAGCTAGAAGCAGGTAGACTAGGAAGGGAGCCTTCTTTGTGATTAGTGAGAGAGTATATCTGATTTTCTCTGGTTGTTCCTAAGTTGATGCTAAGTTAGAAGCAGGAAAAAATTAGGGAAACTATTTCTTATTAAATAAGTCCTAAACATTGGGGTCAATTGTCATGAAAGTTATTGTTTAGCTTCCTGGGTTTTTACTAGAGATAACAGTCTGACTTCTGCAAATATGATACAGCAAACTTACTTCCTGGGATCATTACTATATCTGAAGTGACTAAGGACTATGGGTCAGAGTCTACTTCATATGTGATCTGACAATTATCTTTATGTATACTCAATTCCTCACCAAAGGCCAGAGAAGATTTAAGGTGTCCCAAGAGTCTTGGGTGGTTTGTCTTCCTAGTTTGAGCATTGAAAGTTTAAAACTCTTTCCAACAACTGGGTTGGCAGTAGTTTATGAAAGGCTCTTAGCCAGAAATATCCATGTAAGTCACAAACTTTTTTGTTTTTTTTAAGACTAGGTCTCACTATTTTTGCCTGTGGAACCGCAGGCTCATGTTGCCCAGGGTACCACAGACCCCAGCCGTGGCTTCCTAGGCTGCCGTTTACAGGCATGCACCACCATATCTGGCCAAGTCCCAAACTCTTGACTAAGAAAAACAATGAGAAAAGGAAGCTATTATGTTTCTAAACAACTCACTGAGCAGCAAAGATATTTAATAACTAAATGTAAAAGAACTTGACATTTACAAAAGAGAACAATATTGTTTGAAAATGAAACAATAATCTATATTTCATTTGAAAAAAATCAACAAGAAAGGAAAAAATAAAGGAGGAAGATACATTATCCTGGAAACAGGAAAACATATTACTGAAAATAGAAAGACACAGTCTATTTGACTTAGCCGGTTATATGGTAAAATTTTAAAAAGGTAAAAGTTATTATTCCTTATTTGTACATTATAGGTGACTTTTCTTTTCATTTTCATTTGTTTTATTTTCTAACTTTTCTTAAACTAAGTTTAATATTTCTGATCAGAAATATGCGAAGTAAATTGTAACGTATATATGATTACATTACATTCATTATTATTTTCTTATTTAAAACTTGTTACTTTCTTTGATCATAAAAAACAGCATGTTTATCTCAAAAGTGATAAAAAGAAATTTAAAATTAATAGGGAGATAATGTTGAAAGCTGTAGGTAAATCTACAAAATGTTAGGTATTATATATATATATATAAATAAAATACAGCAGGTTAGGTATATATATATATAATACAGCAGGTTAGGTATTATATATATAATATATATATAATACAGGTATTATATATATAATATATATAATACAGGTATTATATATATAATATATATAATACAGGTATTATATATATTATATATATATAATACAGCAGTAAAATAAATGAAGACTTCCTATGATTTGGGTAAGGAGGTCTCCATAAATAGGAAAGCACACCAAAGTATAAAAGAAAAACATAGATTCAGAGTAAAGTGTTGGAAAACAGTCCTGAATACAAATGGTAACCTTAAAAAGGCAGAAATATATTTCTTATATCAGAAAAAAAGACTTCTACCTTAAAAAAGTAACAAGAATATTATGTATTGATTAAATGATAAATATATGTGAACATAGTACTCACTAATATATTGACATTAAATAAAGGAGCATCTATCTTTATCTGTATAAAACCTAAAAACAAATGCTTTTATATACACAATAGTAGTAGGGAACTTCAACAACCCCTTCAAATCAGAAATCAAATCAATCAGACAGAAATTATCTGTAAGAAAACAGCAGCCTGAAATGAGAAATTAGATCAGGTGTCATTAAAAGGCATTTATAAGTCATGGTACCAAAATAAAGCTGTGTATATCTATCTTCTCAAGTGCACACAAAACTTTCTTGAAGATAAATCACATGCTAGTCACAAAATAAGTGTCAATAAACTCATGAAAATTGAAATCATATCAAGTATCTCCTTGATCTCTGATATCAAAATGTAAGTTAACCACAAAAGGAAAGCAGGAAAGAGCTCTAATATATGGATATTAAACAATATGCTACAAAATAGCTGTGAATAATGAATAAATCAAAAGAGAGATTAAAAAATATCTGGAGAAAAATGAAAATGAAAGCACAAGCTTCCTGAAGCTCAGGATGTAGTAACGGCAGCACTAAGAGGGAAGTATGTAGCAAAACATGCCTACATCAAGAAGCAAGAAAGATCTCAAATAAATCATTTGTCATTACATATTGAAGAACTAGAAAAAAGAACAAATAAAATCTGAAGATAGTTGAAAGAAGAAAATAATAAAAAGCATGGTGGGAAAAAATTAAGAAAATAAAGAATTCAAAGAAATGAAACTAAAAACTGGTTCTTTGAAAAGATAGACAAAATTAACAAGACCCTAGTTAGACTAAGAAAAAAGACTAAGACAAAAAGCTTAGTATATTAGAATTTAAACAAAGTTATGTCATCTCAGAAATTCAAGAAATCATAAGAAAGTACTATGAATATCTTTATGCCACAAATTAGATAACTTAAAAGAAATGGAAACCTTTCAGAAGTATAAACCTGAGACTGAATCAGAAAAAAATAGAAATGTTGAGCTCATCAATTACATGCAATTGAAATTGAACCAGTAATAAAAAATCTTAACAAACCCAGTAAAGCCTAAGAAAACCCTGTTTTACTAGTGAGTTCTACCAAATCTTCAAAGACAAATTTATGCCTCTTTTTTTATCAAATGCTCCCCAAAACACAAGGAAACAGGAAGAGTTTCAAACATATTCTATGAGACCAAAATTACGTTGATACCCAACTCAGAAAAGGTCATTAAAAAAAATCCTACAGACTAATACCTCTGATGATCATATATGCAAAAATCTTCAATAAAATGTTAGTAACTAAAGCTCAACAATGTATTTAAAGAATGCTACATCACTACCACATGGGATTTATTCCACAGATGCATGCCATTTATTTTAACTCACCATATTAACATCAGGGATCATAAAAACCATGTGATAATTTTTTGTGGATGCAGAGCAACTGACAAGATTCAGCATCCATTTGTTTTGGAAACCTTCAAAAATTGGAAGTAAAATAAATAGTCCTCAGTGTAGTTAAGAACATGCATGCCAAACCTGCAACCTACATCCCACAACATTCTCAATTATTGGAAACTGAAAGCCTTTCCTCTAATTAGGCATAAGCAAGGATATCCACTTTCAAAACTACTATTCAATATAGTATTGGATGTCCTACTTAAATTAATAAAACATAAAAGAAATACAAATAAAAAAAGAAGTAACACTATCACAAACAACATAATACATTTAGGAAACCATAAAGACTTCTCTAAAAATCTTCTCTAAAAGTATAAAAATTTATTTGAAATAACACATCAGCACAGTCAAGTGGCAGATTATAAAACAATATGATGAAATCTGTTGTATTTCTATATACAAAAACCAAACTAAAATAAAAGAAAGTCATCATAGCAATAAGTACCTACAAAAAAACCTTACCAACATCCTTTGTAACAAAAATATCCTGTATAACATTGTTAAATAGGAAATACAAAAAATTGCTAAGCTATTCCTTGCTCAAGGATGGGAAGAATGAACATTGTTTAAAGAGCTGCACTACTAAATACATATATAGAATAATGTTTCAGTGGTATTCTTAAAAGAAGTAGTTCCAATATTACTGAAATTTATATGGACTTACAAAAAACCAAGGTAAACCAAATCAAGCCTGACAAAAGAAAAATAATGAAGGAACCACACTCCTACATTTCAAAAATTATGCTAAATATCTAACCAATCAAGAAAGTATGATATTGGAATTAACATGGACACACAAGCCATGGAATAGACACACAACCCCAGAAAAAACTCACATTTACATGGACAATTTCTGAGAATTTATGACAATGGAGTCAAGAGTATGCAATAGGGTAAAGAAAGTATCTTCATCAAACAGTGTTGAGAGATCACATACAAAATAATAGAACTATACTAACAGGTCACAACATCCAAAAATTAGCTCAAAGTCCTATGTGTTGGATATAAGACCTGAAAACCCAAACTACATAAAAGAAACATAAGCAAAAGTCTCCATGTGAGGTTTCAGTGATGTCTTTGTGGACTTGACTACAATAGCAAGGGAAACAAAAGCATAAAATAAAAACAAATGGGACTAATCAAGGTATAAAGACTGTGAACAGCAAAGAAGCTATCATTAAAGTGAAAAGACACTCTATTGCTCTACTCTATTTGCACATCAAACATCCAAGAAGGGGTACAAAGACCTCCAAAGATTTCCAAAGAACTCACATAAATCAACAAAGAGAAAGTGAATAACCCAATCAGAAATAGGCGAAAACTAAATAGGGACTTACACAAAGAAGACATAGATTTTCAACATACACATGAAAAAATGCTCATCATCATAAAAATGCAAATCAAGGTCACAGTGAGATACCACCTCATACCTTTGAGTACAGTCCATATTCAAAAGATCAAAAACAAGTATTGGTGAGGGTTTGAAGAAAAGGAATGCTTTTACACCATTGGTAGATATGCAGACTTGTCCAATCCCTATGGAAATAACTGTTCAGTGTCTTTTTCAAAACATTAAAAGTAGATCTACCAGTGAGGGAGAAATAAAACCGCAGACTAAGAGAAACTCAAGGAGTTTCCAAACATTAGACGAGCTCTCTGAGAAATGCTCATATATATGCACTCATGTATCTAAACATGGAAGGACCAAAGAACTGAAAAAGGAAATGCTTGTGATTGAATCACAAAAATTAAGGATAAAATGACAGCAACAGACCATTGTAGATCAATAATCACTGTGACGTTAGTAGACTAATCTCACCAATTAAAAGGCACAGTATATGGTTGTATCAGGACACAGAATTCAACATTTTGCTGTCTTCAGAAGACACATTTAAGCTTCAAAAGTAAACAGCAGGTTCAATGATAAAAGTCTGGAAAACAATTCAAGAAGCAAATGAGATCCAAAGGAGGGTCAGATGCTTATATCAGACAAATTATATTTCCAGTTAGAAATGGTAACAAAAGACAAGGAGGGACTCTATATAATTATTAAGTAAATATTATATCAGGAAGATATAACATTCATCAGTAAATATAAATCAAATTAAAGTGCATCAAAATACTAGGCAACTACTATCAAATCTGAAAAGAGACATTGGAAAAATCACATTTATGGTAGGGGATTTTAATTACCCCACTTTCACTAATGAATAGAACACAAACAGTAACACAATATTCTTAACAAGGAATTAGACTGTAATGACCTAATAGAAATTTACAGGGAGCCCCCTAAGAATATAATACATATTTTTTTTCCAGTACGTGGGACATTCTTATAACTAAATCACATATTGCATAACAAAAATAAATGAATAAATTCATGAAGATTTAAATCATGATTAACATTGATACCACGGAGGTATCAGCTATAAATCATTTACCAAAAGAAAATCAGGGAATCCTTGAATATGTGGAGATTAAGTGACACACTACTGAGGTACTATTGGAAATTAATGAAGATTAGTTAATAAGGAAATGAAGAAATCAATGAGATGAGGTTGATGAGAAAATCAGTGCTTTTAAAAAATACCGGAAGACAAATGATAATGAGGAGTCAACATTCCAGAAGAGAAGGTATTCAGCAAAAGCATGACTAAGAGCCAGACACCAGTATTGTGTGCCTGTAATCACAGCTACCCGGGAGGCTGAGGCTAGGGATCACTTGATTCTGCGGATTTGAGATACCCCTGGGCAACATAGTGAGGCCTAATCTCTTTAAAAAAAAAAAAAAAAAAAAAAAAAGCATTACTAAGAATGAAATATATAGCAGTACAGATCTGCATCAAGAAACAAGAAAAAGCTCAATAACCCTCTCATCTTGAGGAATGAAAAATAAGAACAAAGAAATTCAAAAGCCAATATAAGAAGAAAACCAATAAAAATCAAAGCAGGAAAACATGGAATAGAAATAAAAAATCTAAAAGATTGACAAAGTTAAAAGTTAGTCCTTCAGGAAAAAAAAATAGACAAACCTCTGTCAAGGTTCACCAAAAATTAAAGGACAATTCTCATCAAAAATGAAAAAGGAGACATTGCAACCAAGTGCTGCAGAAATTATAAAAGACTATTGTGGACATTGTTATGCTACAAATTCAATAACCTAAAAGGGATGGTCAAATTATTAGAACTAACACAATCATCTGAGACTGAATAGGGGCAAATAGAAATCCTCATCATACCAGTTACATGCAGGAAAATTGAAACTGTAAATCAAAACTTTCCCCAAAAACAAAAACTCAGGGTCTGATGGCTTCACAAGTGAGTTCTACTAATTCTTTAAAGATCAATTACTATCTATCCTCACAAACTGTTACAAAAAAATGAAAAAGAAATATTTCTAAACATATTTTTACCAGGTAACTATTATCTACTACCAAAACCAAACAAAGACAACATGCAAAAAAGAAAACTGCAGACCAGTTTTTCAAATTAACACAGAAAAAATATCCTCAGTAAAATAATAGGAAGCCAAATCCAATATGATCAAGTGATTTATGTGCCAGGGACACAAGTATGGTTCAGCATCAAAAATCAATCAATTACAATTCACTACATCAACAAAAAGGAATGATATGATTATATGAATAGATGCTGAGAAAGCATTGGATAAAATTTAACATTCATTTATGATGCAAACCATCAAAAAGCTGGGTATCAATGGCATATTTTGACATAATAAAAGTCATATGCAAAAAAGTCACGCTAACATCATTGTCAGTGGTGAAAAACTGAAAGCTTTTCCTCTAAGATTTGTCACAAGACAAGAATGTCCACTCTGATCCTTGCTATTCAACTTAGTATTGGAAGTTCTATCTAGCATATTTAGGGAAAATAATGATTTAAAATGTTTCCAAATTGGTTATTAAGAATGCACTATCATTTGAAGATGATAATGTCAGTTAAGAACTCTCAAGATTACACAGAAAATTGAATAGAAAATATTAATCAATTTAGCAAAGTGGTCAGATATAAAATCAATACATAAAATCAGTTGACATCCTAGATACAAACAATGGGAGAGAAGATGAAGGAATTAAGAAAGCAATCTTATTTATAATCATACCAAAAAAAATTAAGGTATAAATCTAGTTAGGCTGGACTTCTATTCAAGAAAACTAGAATACATATTAAAAGAAATAGGTGACACAAACAAATGGGAAAATATTCTTTGCTAATTGATTGGAAGAATTAACATTATTAAAATGGTCATCCTACACAAAGCAATATACAGATACAACACATTCTCAATAAAAATATCAATGACTTTTTCAAAGCACTAGAACAAACATTACTAAAATTTGTATGAATCACAAAAGACCCCAAATAATCTAAAAAATCCTGACAGAAAAGATAAAAGAAAGATATCATACTTTCAGACTTCAAACATTACTACAGGTCCATAAAAATTAAACAGCCTGGTAATGGGTCAAAAATAGATAACTGGAATAGAATCAAGAGCCCAGAAATAAACCCACATCTCTATAAACAATTGATTTATGACAGATGCCAAGAATAAATGAAGAATGATGATCAGGTGAAAAGCATAATAACTTAAAGTATGCTGAAGCATACTTTTAGTAACCTAAGAAATACAATGGACTTAGCACAACTAATAAATAACAAAGAGTTGGGTTTGAGAGAATAGAAGGGCACCAGAGGGAGGAGGGTGGAAAAAAAAAAAAAGAACACAGAGGTTGTGACCTAAAGAGCAAAATAAACAAACCAAAACAAACAAACAAACAAACAAACAAACAAACAAAAGATACAACCTAGGGGTCTAGATAAACAACCCATGACTGACTGACTCAAATTTACTGGTATGCAGACCAGTTTCTCCTTCTGTCTTCCTCTTTATATCAGCCATCATGTCAGGCCATGTACTACTGCCAACAATAGCCCAACTGAAAACCAGAACATGTAAAAGGTATATAAATCCTTAACTTCCCGTTAAGGGTACTGCATATGAATCCAGTGTCAGTACTGGTACTAATAAACTTGATTTTTGACAGCCCTGGTCCTTGATCCCTGATTGCTTTGGCCAGGATGGTCCTCAGTCACTGACAGCCTTGGCTGATTATGATTCTAGATCCCTGATTGCCTGCTTTCACAAAAACTAGAGTAAGGAAAGCCTTTTTAATAAATTGTGTTGGCAAATCTGGAAATCACTTGCAAAAGAATGAAACTAGACCATTATTTCACACCATTCACAAAATTCAATTTATAATGCCAAAGGACTTTGATTTAAGACCTGATACCTTAAAGTACACAGAAAAAAATATAGATGAAGCACTTCATGACACAGGCATCAGTGATGTCTTTAGGAATTTGTCTCCTACAAGCAAAAAAAAAGGGGGGGGGGATGAATTGGTATTACATCAGGCTAAAAAAAAACTTCTATACAGTGAGACAAGCTGTAATTAAAATGAAAGGATACTCTATTGAATGGGAGGAAATATTCTTACACCATACATCTGACAAGGGACCGATATTAAAAATCTACAAAGAGCTTATACAACTCAACAAAACAAAAACAAACAATCTAATTAACAATGAGCAAAAAAGCCAAACAGGTACTTTTCCAAAGAAAGCATATATATGGCAAATAAGCACATGAAAAAAGAATTCATCTTTACTATGAGGGAAATGCAAATTTAGACAGCAGTGAGATACCAATTCACATAGGTGAGAATGTCCCATATTGAAAAGTCCAGAAACAGCAAGTGCTGGTGAGGATGTGGATAAAATGGAGCACTTCTACACCCTTGCTGGGAATGCAGAGAAGTAGAGGATGAGGGAGGGATGAGAACAAAGAGGCAACTAAGCAAGCCCAATGGAGTGTCCTATGGGTGACTTGGTGGCAGGTTGCTCAGGTGGTAATACCTGGGTGAGGAATCCTATATTTCCAAAATTCCAACAATAATATAAGCCAGTGTTACTTCAGTTATAAATAAATAAGTACTAAATAAATAAATCTACCATATAAGCCAGCAATTCCACTCCTAGACCCCTATGCCAAGAATGAAGAACACTTAAGTCAAAGAATATATGCATTCCTATATTTATTAGAGCACTGTTAAAACAGTCAAATTATGGAAATGACCTAAGAGTGGATTAAGAAGATGTGGTATGTGTGTGTGTGTGTGTATATATATGTATATATATACATATGTATATATATGTATATATACATATATGTATATATATGTATATATACATATATATGTATGTGGTGTGTGTACATATATACATATATATATACATTGAAATACTATCAAGATATAAAAAACAAATAAATTTTGCCATTTTGGACAATATAGATAGAACTGATAGAGATTACACTGAGCAAAATAAGGCAGAAGCATAAAGACAAATATGGGATGACTTAACTCATATGTAGAATATTGAAAAAAAAGTAAAAGACAAAACTAAACCACAACTAATCCTAGAAATCTTCTAATACAATCGAGGCTATCATAAGGAGAAGATGAGGGTGTTGAATAAGGTGAGTCATTGTAATATTTTATGGTGGAGCATTGCTGTGTTTTGGTGGTATGGTATGGCAACATCTGAAGAGTTGTTAACTTATAACTCTAACTCTCATGTACAGTATACATATCCAAGTTTAACTCAACAAAAATAATACAATAAAAAAGTGAAAAATAAAATCTGGGTATAGGACATAGGTAGATATTTTTCTAAAGAAGATATTGAAATGGTCATCAGGTACACGACTGTGAAGGTTTAATTTAGGGGTGATTATAATAAACTCTGCTTCATGATTTTGCAGTGTTTATTTACATCCTTCTTTTTCTACTTACCAAGCTTTGTGATATACTCTAAAATTTAAGATCCACCTTTTTTTAATTGCTAAGTGAATGGTCTTTACTTATATATAACCTATTTTATTTGTTTGTTTTTTAATATTAAATAATTGTTTTGTATATAAATTTCACATCTTTGTGATCTCTGGGGTTCATGCCATAATTTATTTATATATAAATTTCATATCTTTGTGATCTCTGGGGTTCACCCCATAATTTATATATAAATTTCATATGTTTGTGATGTCTGGGGTTCATCCCCCACCTCCCTGACTTTTCCCAAGCATCCCACTCCCCACAATTGTGTACTTTAAATTTGGTTGTTGGCTTGTTTTGACTTTTCTTCATGGTTTTGTTTATCTATCCTATGTCTCATATTGCAGTGAAACCATTTGGTTTCTGTCTTTTTCTTTTTGACTTGTTTCTGCTAATAAGATTTCTTCTAGGTACATCCATGTTATAATAAAATCATTCAATTTGTCATTTTTAATTGATGAGTAATATTTCATTGTGTATATATACCACATCTTTTTCATCCAGTCATCTGTTTTGGGACATTTTGGTTGCTTCCGTGTCCTTGCAATTATAAATACTACTGCAATAAACATCCAAGCACAGGTGTCCCTTTTTACAAGCATTGAGGTCTCCTTAGGGTAGATTCCCAAGAGAGCAAATGCTGGGTCATGTTGGTAGTTCCATTTTCACTAATTTGAGGGCCCTCCACCACACAGCTTTCCATAGAGGTTGTGTAAGTGTGTCCCCTTCTCTTCACATCCTCACCAGCAATTGTTGTTGCACATTTTATGGATATGGGCCATTCTTACTGGTGTAAGGTGTTATCTCATTTTAGTTTTGATTTGCATTTCCAATGTTGCTATTGGTTGCTAGTTGAGCAATTTTTCATGTGCCTGTCAACCATTTGTATTTCCTCTTTGGAGAAGTGTCTTTTTAGTTCTCCTCCCCATTTTTTGATTGGGTTTCTTGTTTGGCTTTTGTTTAATTGTGTGAGTTCCTTGTGGATCTTCGTTATTAAACCCTTATCACTCCTGTGGAGGGCAAAATTTTTCTTCCCATTCGGTTGGGCTTTTTTTAGTTTTTTTTTTTTTTTCTGTCATGTCTTTTGCTCTACAGAAGCTTTTTAGTTTGCTGTAGTCCGATCTGTTTATGTTTTCCTTCATTTTTTTTGCCATCTGTATATTTTTACAGAAAGGGATTTCTGAATTTTACTTCATGAAGGATTTTTCCCAAGTTTTTTTTCTATGAATGTTATGGATTCGGGTCTGACATTTAAGTCTTTTATCTATTTTGAGTTGGTTTTTGTACAAGGTGTGAGGATGTTGTCTTGGTCCATTTTTTTTGCAGGTCTTAGTCCAATTTTCCCAGCACCCTTTATTGAAGAGGCTATCTTTGTTCCAATGTAAGTTTTCCCTCCTTTGTCAAAGATTAGTTGACTATATATTTGTGGTTTTATTTCCAAGCACTCAATTCTGTACCATTGTTCTGATTGTCTGTTGTTGTACCAGTATTATACTGTTTTAATTATTATGGCTTTGTAGTATAACTTGAGGTCTGGGATAGTTGGTCCTTCATTCTCTCTTTTTTTCTGGGCAGGAGGCTTTTTGATATTCGAGGTCTTTTGTTATTCCATATGAATTTCTCTAATTGTTTTTCTATCTCTTTAAAGAATGTCATTGGAATTTTTATAGGGATTGCGTTGAATCTGTAGATTTCTTTTGGAAGGATGGAGATTTTGATGATGTTAATTCTTCCAATCCATGAACAGGGAATGTCTTTCCATTTCCTTGTGTCTCCTATCTCTTTTAGCAGCTTTTTAAAGTGTTCTTTGTATAGTTCTTTCACATTTTTTTGTTAGGTTTATTCCCAGGTATTTAATTGCTTTTGGTGTGATGGTAATTTGGATTGTTATTATTTAATTTTTGCTTGTTTTTTTTTTTTTGTGAATAGGAAAGCTACCGACTTCTGTGTGTTGATTTTGTATTCGGCTACCTTACTGAACTGGTTTATTATTTCAAGTAGTTTTTCTGAGGTTTTTTTTTTTTTTTTTTTTTGGTTCTCTATATAGAGAATCATGTCATCTGCATATAATGAGTAGCTTCAGTTCCTCTTTTCCTATTTGTGTCCTTTTATTTCTTTCTCTTGCCTTATTGCCCTAGCTTAAACTTCCAGTACAATGTTAAAAAGTATGAGGAGAGTAGGCATCCTTCCCTTGTTCCAGATTGTAACTGGAATGATTTTAGTTTTTCTTCATTTAGGATGATGTTTGCCATACGCTTGTCATAGATGGCTTTTATTATGTTGAGGTATGTTCCTTTAATCTCCAAGTTTTCAAAGGCTTTTATCATGAATGGATGCTGGACTTGGTCGAATTCTTTCTCTGCATCTTTAGTGTGTTCATGCGGTTTTGTTTTTCTCTTTGTTGATGTGGTGTATTATGTTAATGATTTCTGGATGTTAAACCATCCTTGTGTCCCTGGGATAAATCCCACTTGGTCATGGTGAATAATGCTTTTTATACATTGTTGGATTCACTTTGCCACGATTTTGTTTAAATTTTTTGCATCCGTGTTCATTAAGGAAATTGGTCTATAGTTTTCTTTCTTGGAGCTGTGCTTATTTGGTTTTGTTATGAGTGTGATATTTGCTTCATAGAATATGTTTGGCAGTTTTCATTCTTTCTCAATTTTTTTGCAAAAGCTTTAGTAGTGCAGGCATTATTTCATCTTTAAATGCCTAGTAGAATTCATTTGTAAAGCCATCAGGTGCTGGACTCTTGTTATCAGGCACAGCTTTGATGACTACTTCAATTTCACCGCTTGTAATTGGTTTATTCAAGTTCTCTACATCTTCCTTCTTTAATTTTGGGGAGTTGTAATTTTCTAAGAATCTGTCCATCTCATCCAGGTTGCTGTATTTATTTCCATAGAGTTGTTCATAGTAATCTCTTATTATCCCTTGGATTTCTTTTGTGTATGTTGTAATTAATTCTCCTCTTTCATTTGTGATCCTGCTTATTTGAATTTTCTCCTTTCCTTTGTGAGCTTTGCAAGGGGTTTATCGCTTTTATTTATTTTTTCAAAGAACCAGCTTTTGGTTTTGTTGACCTTCTGGATAGTTTTTGGCTTCTAGGTTATTTCTTTCCTCTTTTATTTTTATTATTTCTTGTCTTCTGCTCGGTTTTGTGGTTTTTTTTTTTGTTGCTCTTTTTCTAATTTTTTCGAGTTGGTAGGTTAGGTTGTTTTCTTGGTTCGTTTCTTGGTTTTTGATAGGGGCCTGTATTGCTATGAACCTTTCTCTTAGATATGCTTCTGCTGCATCCCAGACTTTTTAAAATGTTGTCTTGTCTTTTGTTTTGAAGTAAGTTTTAATTTCTTCTTTAATTTCTTCAATTACCCGTTCTTCATTTAGTAGCATGTTGTTTAGTATCCAAGTGTTGGATGCTCTTCTTGCTTTCTTTTCATTGTTGATTTCTAGTTTGCTACTCTTATGGTCTGAAAAAAAGTTGGTATTATTTAAATCTTTGTGTATTTAGTCGTGTTTGCCTTGTGGCCTAGAATGTGGTCAATTTTAGAAAATGATTCATGTGCATTTGAAAAGAAAGCATATTCATTTCCTTGTGGATCCTATAGATATCTATTAGGTCCATTTTGTCTAGGTCTTCTTTTAAAGCTTTTGTGTCCTTGTGTAGCTTTTGTTTTCATGATGTGTTCTTTTTTGAGAGTGGGGTGTTGAAGTCTCCTACTATATATGTGTCTTCATGTATATTTGTTTTTAATTCTCTATTAATAGCTGTCTTATGAATCTTGGTGCACCCTCATTTGGTGAGTATATGTTGATAATTGTTATGTCTTTTGGGTTGGTTGACCCATGAACCATTAGGTAGTGACCTTCTTTATCATTTGTCACTTTTTTGTTACTTTTTTTATTTTGAAATCTGCTTTGTCTGCTATAAGAATGGCTTTGGGGGGGGCATTTGGTGTAGAATTGTTTTCCCTCCTTTAACTTCAAACTATGCTTATCCTTTGGGATCAGATGTGTTTCTTGGAGGCAGTAGAATGTTGGGTTCTGTCTTTTAATCCAGTCTGCAACTCTGTGTCTTTTGACTGATGAGTTTAGCCCATTGACATTTAGAGTAATTATTGACGGTTGAGGTTCTAAGAATGGGATCCTGGTGGCAATTTGGGGTTATGTTTTAGTTTCTTCTATCTTCTCTTTTTAATATTCATTCTTTTCATTCTTCTGTGGGTTTTGATCTAAGTCTTCTTGCAGAAGTTCTTGGAGTTGGGGCTTGGTGATAACAAATTTCTGGAGGCTTTGTTTGTCTGAGAAGGTTCTAATTTTTCCTTCATAAAGAAGGAACAGTTTTGCTGGGTAGAGAGTTCTTGCTTGGCATTTTTGTCCTGGAGTGTTTTAAAGATGTGGCCCCATCCTCTCCTTGTTTGGAGTGTCTCTTCTGAGAAATCTGAGGTCAGTATGATCGGTTTTCCTTTGTAGCTTCTCTGTTTCCTAACTCTTGTTAATCTCATAATTTTTTCTTTATCTTTGGCTCTTGGAAGTTTTACTATGATGTGTCTTGCTGTGTTTCTTCTTTTCAGTAAAGTAGTTTGGTGTCCTTTTTGCTTCCTGTATGTCTCTTTTCATTCCTTTCTTCAGATTTGGGAAATTCTCATTTCATTTTCATTGAAAAGCCTTTCAGATCCTATGTCTCTCTTTTCACCTTCTGGGATTCCAATTACTCTTATATTTGTTTTCTTTAAGGTATCTGACAGATTTCTGATTTTTATTTCTGTCTTCTTACTTTCTTTTTCTTTCTCTTTCTTCATTCTCTCTACTTCTGTATCCTCTAGTGTGCTGATTCTTTCTTCTATTCCTTCTAATCTGCTTTCCTGGCTCTTCCCTGCATCTTTTGAGCTCTTCTATTCCTCCTTTTATACACTGTATCTCCTATAGCTTATTATTTAAGGTTTCAATTTCATTTTTCTGTTTGTTAATGATACTGCTCATATTGCTGAATGCTTTTCTATATTTTTCTCCTACTTCTTTTCATTCGTTGGAAGCTTCTAACCTCTTGTTTTCCTTTTTACCCCCCTCTTCCTTGGCCTCTTTGAGTGCTTTTATCTTGTTGATTCTGAATTCTTTGACATATGAAGCATTTTTTCCATGTCATCCATGTTGGTTTCTGCAGTATGTTTATCCTTTGTTGGTGAGTTATCTTTCTTAGGGCTTGCTTGAATATTTGTATTCTTCCTCCTTCCTGTGCTTTCCTTTCGGAGCTGCTCTACGTATTGAGTGGTTACTGCTCTAGTATTAGATGGCATGTTAAAGCCTATCTAGTTGTGGTTAACTCTGCCTTTGTGCTTTTGCTGCTGTGGTGATTATATCTTGTTTCCATTGGCTATTTTGTGGACAAGTTCCTTTTCAGAGAGTGGATGTGGTGACTATATGTGGTTTCTATTGTATTGTCTATCTTCATTTTTCATTGTTTTTCCTCTTCAGCTTGATGGGTCTTATATATTTATAGTGCCTCCGAGCATCTAGGCTTCTCATATAACTCTTTTTGAGTGGGGTGTCTTGATGCTCTTGGGTAGTGAGTGTCTCAGTCTGTGCCTCAGCCTGAGCCCCACTGGGCTTTGGGGTACGAGCTGGTAGCCTCCAAGTTGACTTTCCCTGGGCCAGTAAAACTCAGTCTGCCTGTAATATTTTGAATTTGATTGTAGTGGATCATCATAGATATGATGATCTTTTTAAAATGAAGAGTGGGGTATGTTAGGGGGCTGTGGTAAAATTAGGGAGTTGTGGCCCCCAGAATCTGCACTGTAATGACAGCCATTGTGTCCTGGTGGGTAGACACTAGGAGAAGGGAAGTTAAGCCTTCTCTTGAGAAAAGAGGATTATGAAATTAGGAAGGGGACAGAGGAAAACACATGGAAAAGAGAAAGAAGAGAACAGGGAAGGAAGGTGCAGAGAGGAGCAGCAGGGAGGCTCAAGGCCTCAGAGCTGCTGCTGCCGTATGGGGCAGAGGGCAGGGAAGGAAGCCAAGCGGTGGGCTTGTTTTTGCCTCCTTCTTAAAGTTTATGTGGTCTTGCTACTGCATGTATGGGCTGGGAAGAACCTGGTGTGTGGCTGGCATTAAAAGGCCAGCTGCTCCCCTTTGTAAATTTGGTTAAGCACCCCATTTTGCTTTGTTCCCACCTGATATCAAAATTAAATAAAGAAGTTATAGCAGAAGTCTTAGAAATACAGATGATCATCAGAGACTATTATCAACTTTTTTATGGCAACAAATTGGGAAACCTCTAATGTAATGCTCAGAAGCACACAATCTCCCAAAAATGAATCAGAGAAAAATAGAAAATCTGAATAGAGCAATTGTTACTGGGCCATTTACATGATACATAATTTGGTAAAGAGCTAGCTACCTTTCCTGTCACCACAGATTTGCAAATTTTTAGAAAGCTAAGCAGCACCTTTATAATAATAGGAGGCACCTACTCTGGGTGCCATTGCCTCTTGCTTTAGAATTGCAAATGTTACTAAGATCTGGGTAGCACCTTAATTATCATACCTACCTAGCAAGATTTTCTCCACCCAGGAGTTCTCTTGGCAGGGAGACTTATGAAAGAAGGGTACATAAGGGGAGTTGAAACAAAGAGCAAGATCAGCCATTTGTGGGATCAAGCATTTGGGATTTAACCATTTTGGGAGGAAAGACAGGCCAGGCCATGAAGCCATGAGAAGCATCAGGCCAGTCCTTGGTCTGGCCTGGCAACTCATGGTTCTTAGTAAGCACAAGCTGAGTGTGCCTATTGAAAGCTGAAGAGATTGGAGATTTGGACTCGGTTGGAGTTTGCCTTGCTGAGTTTGACAGGTATTTCTGGAGAGACTGTGTGTTAGGTCTGTGAAGAAAATGAACTTTGTTGGTTCCTGTGCTTCAGATTCTTTTTCTACCACTTTCAGTGAAGAGGACACAGCAAGGAGCAGAGAGTAGCAGACAGCACCTTCATCTACAAACTTGTATAGAACACTCCAAAGAGTAGGAAGGATGTCTGGAGCATGTGTTGATGAATTCTGACTAAATGGACATTAGTGAGATGATCAGGACTAAGAGACTGAGGGTTTTGGCCAATCCGGGAAAGATGGGACTTTGTTGAGAAAGGTCTTGGACAATGTTGAAATAATCTGAGTTTTTCTAATATGCTTTTTTTTGCAGTTACTAGGAAATCACTTTGCTTAGTAATAAATTAGTCTGCACCCTAAGAGTCTTGTTCTAGCTTGAAATTTGTAGTGAGAAGGCCGGGGATGGTGGGAAGAATGTGGATGTTTGAAAGAGGAAAAAATTGAGGCAAACTAGTGTAAAATTTAAAATGCAGTTCTAACTTTTTTTTCTTCCTACAGTCTGGCTAATAAAGACAGAGCTGAGAGAAGCTGGTAGCTGACTTTTGCATACCAATAGTAGGTGGTCAGTGAAAATGCTAATGTAACTGCTTTGAGTTTGCTTCCTAGGGAGAAGCAGGCAGGTGATTTAGGTTAAGTCAGAAACCCTCTTCATTATTGGGTTTCACAAACACAAACAAAGATATTGAAACCCAGATCCAAGAAGTTTAATAATGGATTCTAGCCAGTCTTCAAAGACAAGCTAATATCTACACTTGTCAACTCTTAATTAAGAAAATTAAGAAAAAGGGAATGGTTCCAAACACATCTTATTGAAGCTGTGACCCGAATATGGGCAGTGCTAATTGTTGGAAAAATTTAGGCATTATCATTACCTGTGTATGAAAAACAGAGATTAAGAATAATCTAAAACTAGATAAGGGCACTTCCTTCTCTTACCTTGACATTCTATATATAAGCAGACTTGGTGAATATTTTAATCTAGAGCCCTGGGACTATGATTCCAAGGTCCTGGTGGGGAAGGGGAGATGGACCACCCAGGGAGAGTCTGATTGTGAATTGGGGCCTCTGGTTTTGAAATCAGGTAGGAAAACAGACAAAATGGGGTGCTTGCCCAAACTTACAGAGGGGAGCAACTGGCCCTTAAAAGCCAGCCACAACCAGGTTCTTCCCAGCCTGCACATGCAGTAGCAAGACCACATAAACCTTAAGAGGGAGGCAAAAACAAATTAACTTAATAAAAGACAAATGAGACAAGAGTCACTGAGGGGTACAAGGGAACCCCTTTACTAATCTTACCACACAATCCAGTCTCTGCTCCAAAGTGCACATGTCTTCAGCAGCCACATGTGTCCATAAAATGGTGACTGCCCCACTTAAACTGGATGAAGGAGTTAAGATGGTGCTGCCACTCCTTCTTCAAAGACCCAGCTCCACTTACTCCAAGACAGAAGAAGCCAAAAGGGCATTGTCAATCCTTCTCCAAAAGCAGGAGATTCAAATTGAGTGAGGAAGACCAGGATGGCATAGTCAATTCTCCAAAAGGCCCAGCTCTGGTATTCCTTCAGTTCCAACTCCACAGTGGCCCAGCATCAGCAAAACTCACTTGATGCAGCAACACAGCAAGCCCTTCAGATGTGTCATGTTGAAAACGGCAAAACCGCAAACTCTCCTCAGTTCTTCAAAAGACTTCCATGCTTCACAGTTTTAAAATTAAACCAAGTTTCAAGTGCCACATTTCCAAAACGGCTCATACAGGTCACAAGCTTCTCCAACATGCTTCCCTGGTCTGCACACTGACCCGGGCAGGGGATGGAAGCCCATAGCTTGCTTCCTTCCCTCCCTGCTTCCCCCACATAGTAGTGGCAGCTCTGAGGCCTCCAGCCTCCATGTTGCTCCTCTCTGCTCCCTACTTCTCCATTCTCCTCTCTGTCCTCTTCAGTTCTCTTCTCTACTCTTCCCTTCTCTGTTCTATTCTCTTTCCCTGTCTTTATCTCTGTTCCCTCACTGATCCTTTAATCCTCTTTTCTCTTGAGAAAGTTTAACTTCCCTTCTCCAAATCTCCATTCACCAATGCTAACAATAACTATTTTAATACATTAACACCAATACTGGGGGCCACAGCCCCTAACAGTTTCATGAGGGAAGGAGGAGCAAGCAAAAGAATTAAAGGAAAAAAAGCAGAGACAGGGGACTTAAGACTTTTAGGAAGGAAAGCTGAGTGAGCAGAGAGCAGGACCAGGAGACTGGAATCAGGAATGAAGGTTTTGGCTTCTGGAGGAGAAGGACCCAGAAGCTTAGTCTTTTGGGGCTCCCCTTTTATTTGGGTCCCCTGAGGGTCAAGAGCTATATGAAGACAGAGGAGAGGACCCTGATGAAGTGCTGAGCCACCATGCAACTTGGATAGACCCAAGCTGAACCTTATGTTGGCGAAATTCACCTGATGCTAACTGGAGTGACAGAGGACCAAAGGACAAGGATTTAACCTAGTGGTTTCAGACTAAGACTGAGGTAAACTCCATGCAGATCCCTGAGGAGTAGAAATGGGGTTCTATTCCATTTGGGACACTTGTGAGGGTGTGGACTACTAGACTTTTTCAGTTTGTTTTTCCCTTATCTGTAAATAATACTCCATGTTTACCCTTATTACTAAAGTTTGATCTCTGGGCAGATGCTTGCATGCAGGCAGAACCCTCAGTAAAAAAATAAAATAAAATAAAATAAAATAAAATAAAAAGGGGTAGTCCCTTACTCCTAATATCATTATGGGATCAGTGTTAACTCTGACACCAATAGCAGACAAAGACATCATAAGAAAGGAAAATCACAAGAAAGGGAAATTACAAATATCTTGTGAAAGGACGCTGAGGAAGAAGGGAGACAGGAGGCACCAATATGAAAGGATGGCAAGGAAAGAGAGAAACAGGAGATAGATCAAATAGAATTAAGAAAATTTTATTGCCATGATCTCCTGGGCAAGATCTACTAACCCAGGGATGAGTGAAGTTGTGCCCAAGTGGAGCTGGTGTCTGCTTTTATAGGGGCTGGAACATTTTGTTAGTGTGAAGGGCAAGGTTGCTCAGGCAAGGTCGCAGGCAAGGTTAGAGGCAGTCTCAGCTGTAGCCAGAGTGTAAGATTTGGGTTGGGTGGTATCCATAATCCTCTTTGAGTGGAGTCTTCTAACACCCCCAATCTGACCTTTCATCTGATGAACACAGATGCAAATACTCAATAGAATCTTAGTAGATCTAATTTGACAATACAGTTAATGTATGTATTAAAAGTAAAATATCTCATGGTCAAATGAGATTTGTTCTAGGAATGTGAGGATGGTCAAACATATGCAAATAAATCAATGTAATTTGCCGTATTAACAAAGTAAAGAAAAAACATGATAATATCAACAGATTTAAGAAGGTATATGACAAGATTCAGAATTCACTTATGATTTTAAAAACTCTTATTAAAATAGGGATAGAAGGTTGCTGCGCCTGGAAGGGAGGCCCCAGACAGGTAGTGTCCTCTCAACCGGAGGGCGCAGGGGCATGCAGGCTAGCTGCACAATGCCACGGGTAGCCTGGTGTGCCCAGAGGCCTCCATGCAGCCTGGGGCTCCTCCCCTTCTGCCTTAGGTTTGAGTGGGAGGGGCCACACCCCTTCCAGGTAACCACACCTGGAAGGGAGGCCCTGGACAGGTAGCTTCCTCTCCTCGGAGGGTGCAGGGGCATGCAGGCCAGCTGCACACTGCCAGGGGTAGCTGGGTCAGTCCAGAGGCCTCCATGCAACCTGGAGCTCCCACTTGTCCACCCCTAGCCAGTGGAGATCAAGAGCAGAGACGACCCTGGGGCAAGCCCGTCCAAGTCCAGGAGAGGGGATGGATGGGCTTGTAACCCCAGTCATTAGTGGATGGTTGTTGCATAGCAGCCATCTGAAGCCCAGATCAGCTGAGGCATTTGCCCCCAGTCCCAGCATAAGGGGGGGATTGGGATGGCACATGCATGGACATCTAGGGCCCCACCCCATATGCAAAGAGGTACTGGCGCATGTGAGCAGAGGGGTGTGGGGAGGGTTACCTCTTCCATTTCATCACTCTCCAGCTAATCTTCAGGAGGAACAAGAACATATATATAACACAAACCCCATAATAAAACAGGTGAAGGACCAGGTAAAAATCCAGCCCACAAGCCTAGCTGAACACAGCAGATGGACAATCCAAAGAACCAATCCAGGCTGAGACAGGAGGAATATCTATAGAAACACGATATCATGAATTGCACCTACGCACTCGCTGGGTCTGGAAGACCCAAGACCTCATTTCGGAAATTCCTGCTGGGAGAGCAAGGTTCCCCCCCACACACACCTGAGGGGAGAAGAAAGGAAAGCCAAAGACTGGGGGCATCGGCCCCACAGCAAAGCTGCAAACTGAGGCAGGAAAGATCATCTACAATGGCCAATTACAATTGCGTGTATCCACAGAGAAACTTCTTGACCAGCAATGGCAGGGGGTGAGACCCCCTAAACCTGATGCCAGAACCATAAGGTCAAGCAACAAAAGAACAGAGATGGTTGGAAAAGACAGCCTCCAATGAGAAAGCATGGAAAGACCACAAATAAAAATAGACTGGCTGCCCAATGCAAACTTAAGACTAAAAACCTAACAGCAAGGCTCACCTGGTTCCAATAACATAGTCCTTCACCCAGTGAAAGAACACTACCCCAGGAAAGAAAGAGACTAATGGACTTAACACAGACTAGCAAACAACAAAGAATGGTGTGTGAGAGAATGGAGGGGGCACCTGAGGGAGAGAGGTGGGGGAGAGTTCCCCAAAGCCATTTACTGTTTGTGATTTAAAGAATTAAAAATTAAAATAAAAAAAATAAAATAGGGATAGAAGATTCATAACTCAACATAATAATGTCAGTATATGCCAAATATGTCAATATGCCAATAATGCCAATAATATGCCAATAATGTCAGTATATGCCATAGCCAGCATCATAGTCAAAGGTGAGAAACTGAAGGCTGTTCCCATAAGACTGGACACAGGACAATGATGTGCACTACCACTACTGCTATTCAACATAACACTGGAAGACTTAGCCAAAGCAATTAAAAAAGTTAAATATATAAAAAGAATCCATTTTTGAAAAGAAGAAATAAAATTATCACTCTTGGTAGGTTACATAATAATTGCAGAGAAAATCCAAAAGACTCTAGTAAAAAATAAACTGAAAATAAATCACTGTAGTAAAGTGAGATCAAAATCACTATACCAAAATCTGTTGCAATCCTACACTTCACTAATGAAATAGAACAGGAAGAAATCAAGAAATAATCCATTTAAAGTAACATAAAAATAGAATTAAGTTCCTAAGTATGACTAACAAATAAAGTGAAAGACCTAGTTAACAAAACTGTAAGACATGATGAAAGAAATAGAAGACATAGAAAGCGGAAAGATATTTCATGGTTATGAATTAGAAGTATCAACATTGTTAAAATGACATCTATTCAAAGTAACATATTTATTCAACATAATCCTTATCAAACTTTCAAAGGAAATTCTCAAAGAAATTCAGCAAACATTACTGAAATTACCACCAAGGATGCCAAAGAACCTTAGCAATCCTGACAAACATAAAGATATGGTAATATCCTTGCATTTTGTTATAATAATATATATATACACAGTGAAACAGATTTGAAAGCCCAGAAATAAACATACTTATATGTTGTAATTGTATTTTGTAATAAAAAATGGACTTGTACATTATTGTCATAAAAAAATAGGCACCTCGTGAAATAGAATTGAAACCCCAGAAATAAACATATTTATGTATAGTTACATTAAAAAAGGTAAGATTAATGAAGAAAGAAAATAGTCTCTTCAACTGATGATGCTGAGAAAACTGGACAGCCACATGCAGAAAAATGAAACTACATCATTCCCACTTGATATTAAAAAGAAAACAACTCAAAATGGAGAAAAGATTTAGATGTAATATCTGCAATCATAAAATACATGGGAGAAATCATAGATAAATCACTTCATAGTACTGGCTTCAGGAATGTCTTTGGGGACTGAACTACACAGGTGAAGGAAACTGAAACAAAATTAACAAATGGGGCTACTCAAATTAAAAGACATCTGTATGGCAAAGGAAATTAGTCACAAATTTTATGTAAACATTTTGTGGACCAAGATTACCACCAGTGAAATTATAAGAAAATAATAGCTTTTAAGGTATTCAAGAAGGAAATATGATATCTTCAAAATTCAAGAAGACAAGTCAGCTATGTCCAAAGACTAAATTACATATAGGTAAAGTTTATGAAAGAAATATAAAATCTTAGTATACAGAAATAACATTAAAAATTAAATTAGTTAAATATAGTCAGGTTTAATGTTTGTAAAAATGATATGAGGGTAAAGTTACTCTGAATGATAGTGTAATGGTGGGTAACTTCGACCCAAACCATAAAATGTTCAGTCTCAAAAGTAATTCTTGATGTAAACTATGAAATTTGGGAGGTTATGATAAATCAACATAAGCTCATCAAATTTATGGCTGTAGTGGGGAACTTCACAGTTGGCAAAGTGGGTAAGGAAGCTTTGCAAGTGAGCTGAAAATGGAAGACTGTGCAGATATATTATAATGAGGGAGATCCATGTATGCTAACATGCATGTATTTTGATAAAAGGGGTGTAAGAAGCATACAGACATCTCTACTCCTTTTCAATATTACTGTGAACCTAACAATGCTTAAAATATAAAATTTATCTTTAAAAAACTATCTTAAAAGTAAAGGGGAAAGGTATAATAATTCATAAAATAACTCCTTAAAAGACTGAGGTTTAACACTGGGAACTCCAGTGGGAAAAACTACTCACAGCACAGGGTCTTGGAAGGGCCCAGGCACACAGGACTAACTCCTGTTGCTGAGTTAACACACCTGCGGGCTAGGAAGGGTCCCACTTTCAGACTGAGTTTACCAAAGACAGAGTTTTAAGCCGGAACTCTAGCGGGGGAAAACTGCTTACAGGACAGGGTCCCAAAAAGGCCAGTCACACAGGACTAACTCTTGTTGCTGAAGTAACACACCTGCAGGCTAGGGAGGATCCTGCATTCAGACTGAGTTTGCCAAAGACTGAGTTTTAATGCCGGGAACTCCAGCAGCAAAAGGTGCTTACAGCAAGAGACCTGGAAGGGCCCAGCCACTACGCGGCACCAGTGCATACTAGAGAACCAAGGACACTGACTACCCAAGTCTATCAAGACACCCCAACCAAAAAGGTTTATACAACAAACCCTAGACACACCACTAAATAAAGCCACACACTCGGGGGCACCAAAAAAACATTTAAAACCCATCAATCTAAAAGAGGAGAAAGAATGAAAAAAGAAGATAGATAATACAATAGAAACTACACATATGCACCACATCCACTGACTGAAAAGGAACTTGTCCCCCAAAATAGCCAATGGAAACAAGATATATCCACCACAGGAGCAAAAGCACAGAGGCAAAAATAACCACAACTTGGTCGGCTTCGCCTTGCCATCTAATTCTAGAACAGCAATCAATCAATATGT
>PVHY01018591.1:0-28987 GCA_004024945.1 Uropsilus gracilis
GGGGGGGTGAGGGGGTCTCCACATCAGGCAGGGGGCCAGGTGAGCCCTGTTAGTTTGCATTACATTTATCTATGTCTCCTCTAGGCTCCGAACTGCAAACACCATCTAATCTTTCATAAACCCTGGAATCCTTCCTGATTTCAAAGGAACAAAGACAAAGGATCTGTTCTGGGTCAAGGGCCAGCCTCAGGGCTGGGCTGTGGCACCAGGAGCATCTTCCTCTCTCCTTGGCACCCCAAAGGCTGTGCCAGCCATTCCAAGAAATAGGACTTGCTTCCATGACCATGACTTCATGGGCAATGGAGGCCCAGGTCACTGCAAGACGAGCGGCCTGCGCCTTCCCTCCCCCCGGCAACCCCGCCCCCGCCCTGTGCCCATGACTAGGGCTTTTTGTGCCTTCCTAGAGTTGGCACCCTCACCATTTCCTGCCAATAATGCCGGCTGTTGTTCCTGAGCAAATGGAACAAGTGACCAATGTGAACTCCGTGCAGTCTGCAAACTGGAAGCATGGCAGGGAGGACAGGGCAGCATGCGTGGGTTACAGGGAGCTGGGGGGGGGGGAGCAGGGTAGGGGACAGGGGCTGTGGAGGGAGATGCAAGGACCTTGGGAGGAGGACAAAGGGTAACAGAAAGCCCCGGAGCCAAGCCCTGGTGTGCATCCTGAGATGGCATGAGCCCCGACTCCTCCCGCCTCAACAAATGAAAAGCAACAATCTCTGCTGTGTCTGACCAAAGGAGCACCTGGGGGAGTGTATGCACCCCTTTTATGATGCTATCCTTAGTGCCAAGTTCTATGTTAAAGCTGCAGTGAGTCTTCGAAGGCCCCGCTCCCCACCTCACCCATGCTGACAAGGGTCCCAGAAGGGGACAGATTGCAAGCAATGTCCCCACTGTACCCAGCTTCAAGTGACCATGCATTTGGACAGTCACACTGTGTGTGTCTGTGTCTGTGTGTGCACGCATGCACACCTCCCCACCCCCTCCGAGTCTCATCGCTGAGAAAGGAAGAGAAAAAATATGAAGTGTGGCCCGTCTGCTGTGTGTCAGGAGTCACAGGAGCTCACAGGGATGGTCACTGACCCTCTGGGCCACCTCTGGGTCTAGCACAGAGCTCAGCACCCTGGACAGGCTTTCCCAGAATCCCTGGCGCAGCTCGGTACCCCAGAACCCACCATGGTCACCCCACCTGCTCTTCGCAGACACACTGCCACAGAGAGTCTAGGTCATGTGCTGAGGGAGCACTGCTTGTGAAAATGGGCCTGGCCTGGGAGGCGCTGCCTGAGCTGCTCCTATGCCTCCAAGTGGGGTGTCACCAGACCCTGCCAATGAGGGCCTGGCATCCCGAGCCCAGCATAAAGATGCCCTGGAGTCAGCTTCTTCCTAAAGGGTCTATCTAGGGTGGAAAACCGAGTTCTTGTTTCTCCAGCTTCATTGAGAGGTCACTGCTATACACCACTGTATACAGTCAAGGCACAGAGCAGGATGATTTGATCTCAAAGCCAAGTTCCTGAGCCAGACCCTAGACAGGAAGGCCATTCCAAGCACCCACAGTCAGTTGACCGGCCTGGTACACACGCTGACTCTTGCCCTGTGTTTCTCTGGAACTGCTACACAGGCCCCAGTGGGCGGGACCCGGCCTGACCCTGTGCTCTGGGGGACATGAGCAGCAGCAGGCAGTGGCAGGTCCCAGCTATTGGGCTAAACTAAGAGAACTGGGCGAAGACAGGAGCTGTGTAGACTTCACTGGGGGCACTGGAGGTGCTGGCCGAGCCCCCCAGCAGATGACCAGGAAGGAGCTTGCAGCTCTAGAAGCTGGAGGAAGTAGACAGCAGCAGAGACTGAGCTCTCAGGGACCTGCGAGCAGAAACCATCTCCCAGCCAGGCACGGTGGCGCGTGCCTGTAAGCTTCAGCCTATGAAGTGGCCGGGGCTAGGGATCGCAGTTTGAGTCCTACTCGGGGCAACACAGCCCCGAGTAGTAATGGAACACAGCCCAAAGTAGTAGTGGAACTACTTTGGAGTAGTTCCAAAAAACAGCTGGGCGTGGTGGTGCACGCCTGTAATCCCAGCTACCTGGGAAGCTGAGGCTGGGGATTGCTTGAGTCCGTGGTACCCCGGGCAATGAGAGCCTGCAGTTCCACAGGCAAAAATAACGAGACTTAGTCTCAAAAAAAAAGAAAAAAAGAAAAGAAACCATCTCCCAGAAGCCACAGCAGCGTCAGTGCGGGTCCACCCTCCCTCCTACCCCCACCCCCTCACCCCCCACCCCGCTCTGCTCTGACACAGAAGTGGAAGGGGTGGGGGCCGGGGTGACTCATTCAAGACACAATCTGAGGATGCTGGTGGTACACTTGGCCGGATGGACGTGCTCCCCCGGAACTCTGCAGGCCAAGTGACCACCGGCAGGGTGTTCCCTACAACCGCAGAGGTGAGTCAGTCCTGTCAGTACACCCTGACCCAGATGGGGTGGGGGGCGTCTCCCCTGGTCAGGATCAGCTCTGCAGCCTCAGGCTCATTTGCAAAGCCTCTGGAGGAGCAGCCTCCCCAAGCAGGGACTGATCCGCCCCACCCTAGCACCTGAGCCTAGAACTGGGACTCCCCTGACCCCCTGGGGCCAGCTGGGTTTGGACTGTCTCTCCCGAGACAGTAGTCCTGGCACCCCCAGCCCTGCCACTATCCAGCACCTGATGAGCTTCACTGTGCAGCCTCGAGCTGGCCTAAGCAGGAAGCACTCTGGGGCCTCTGAGAGGACCGCCAGGGCCAGGCCAAGAGGAAGTGGCAGAGCGCAGCTTGAAAATAGCCCTCCTGCATGGCAGGCCTGAGGAGAAGGGTGTGGGGGAGTCAAGGCCTGGAGAGGAGCGCAGGAGGGCGAGGTCAGAAAGGGCCAGCCGGGCACAGTGGTGCATGCCTGTAAGCAGCAGCCTAGGAAGCCGCAGCCGGGGCCACAGATCACAGCTCGAGTCCCCCCCGGGGGCACGTAGTGGGACCTAGTCCCCAAAAAACAGCTGGGTGTGGTGGCGCATGCCTGTAATCCAGCTACCTGAGAAGCTGAGGCTGGGGATCTCTTGAGTCCGTGGTACCCCGGGCAACGTGAGCCTGCGGCTCCACGAGCAAAAATAGCGAGACCTAGACTCCAAAAACAAAAGGGCCAGAGCGAGTTGAGTCAGCCAGGCCTGGCGCAGCGCTCAGCCGGGTGCTTATCAGCCGCATCAAGCCCCCCACAGCCAGTCCTCCCAGGGATGTCCGCCCAGCCCACATCTGTTTCCGCTCCTATATTTAAACACCCAGCGACCTGGGGAGAGTATTTCTGCCTGGGGAAGAGGCCGCTGCCCACAGAACACACAGCCGGGGGCTCTGAGGCCTGTGGCTGCTGCTCTGCTCCCCTTCACCTTCTGCCAGGAGAGGGGGGCCCAGAGCCCCCAGAAGGCCTCAGAATCCCCGCTCTGGGCAGCGAGGCAGGTTCTGGGGCGGGCTGCCAGGTGGTCTTCTAGGGCTTGTCAGTAGGTGACAATTGCTGATGAGGTGAGGGTCCCAACGTGGGGCGGGGACCTCAGGAGAGCCAGGGCCCCCCGAAACTGCACTTATTCCCCGTCTCCACTCTCACAGCCATGCTTTTGCCCCCTTCACACCATCCGCCTTGTGATGTGTTCGAGCTTCCTGGCTACTCTGAGGTCAGCATTTCCTCCCTTCGCTGAACACAGAGCTGTGTGTTTCCCAGGAGGTCACGGCTTCCACCCAGGAACGCTTCCTGGTTCTGCTGGTTCCGGCTGCCCATGGCCCCAGCTCCCCACACAGGTGGGTCCGCACCCCTCTGCGCACACACACAGAACTCAAGAAGCCTCCGGGAGCAGGGGCGGCTCAGGCACCTCTAGATCTCTTCCGGGTCTCAAAAAATTAAGAAGTTAAAATTCCACGATTCAGTGAGGCTGCTTTGGGCATTAATCTGGAGGCTACAAAAGGACCCGTCTGAGGTATCTACACACCCCACGTCAGTGGCAGCTTTGTTGACACTATCAGGAGTGGCAGCCATCCAGGTGCCCCGTTGGCAGAGGATAAAGACACAGCCCTGAGGTGTGAAGGGATCCCACACAAGCTTGTGTGACAGCAAGTAGCAGCCCTCCAGCCACAGATAGCCCTCAAGGGTGCTGCTCTGGGGAGATAAACCAGTCAGAGGAGGACGAAGGCGGGGCATTTCCTAAGAGGCCGCAGAGAGAGATGAAACAAACAAGTGAATGAAAGGAGGCAACACTCAACCTCCAGCCTGTGAGATGATCATAGCAGGGGTCATCAGGTGAGAGGGGAAGGCGGCTGGGTGGTTTGGACCCGTGGGCCCCCAGTATGGAGTTAGAGCTGGGCTTTGAGTGGTGAGCTTGCTGTGGCAGAAGTAGGTGTTGCTGTAGACAGAGGCACACCTGAGAGGCACATGTGTGATAATGGGGTGTGTCATTCCAGTTAAGAAAAGGAAGCCCCAAATTTTAGCTAATTTTACATTTTTTTAAAAAAAGTTTCAACTTGTCTTAAACTTGCTCTGTTTAAAATACTTTTAAAATGTATTTAAAAGACTATCAAGCCAGGCATGGTGGAGGGTGCCTGTAATCCAAGCGCTGGGAGGCAAGAAGCCGGAGATGGCTTGAATTCGCAGGTTCGAGACTACCCCGGGCAACAAAGTGAGACCTGGCTCAAAAAACCAGCCAGGCACGGTGGTGGGTGCCTGTAATTCCAGCTACCTGGGAGGCTGAGGCTGGGGATCACTTGAGTCTGCGGGATTGGGACTACCCCAGGCAACATAGCGAGACCTAGTCTCAAAAAACAAAACAAAAAAAAACAAAAAAAAAACAAATAAAAGAAAAGACGATCGCCTCATGTCAGAAATGCTGACCCTGAGGAACCTAACCATCAGCACCCCCTCCAGGCTGCCAGACCTCAGCGGTTACCTGAGGGACTAGGTGTTTTGAGGCTGCCAGGCAGCTTTCCTGGACTTGCAGTGTCACTGGAGAAAACTGGGGGGGCTACTCCCTAAGTCTACCGAATCTCCTCATCTCCATGTCCACTGGGGCGGTCACCCCAGCTGGGGCTGGAGGTGGAGAACTTGGCTTCAAATATTCTTTCTTATTTTTTTCCAAATGTAGAAAACTCCAACTTCTTGGCCATTGATAATCAACGTAGGTACCTATTGCTCTAGCATTTGCCTTAGGTTGAGTGCTTCTGACTGTCAGTCTATGAAAACGCAGGCTGGCACACACCTGAGTTTGACCGTGTTATTTTAATGGTCCAGAGCTGTTTCCATATCTGGAAAATAAGACTATAAATAGCTCAATAAAAACCACGCTACCGAGCTGCCAAGGGGACTTGACAAGATGATAGTGATGAACAGCTGGCACCTGGCCCAGAAATGCAGCATGGATCCTCCGTGGGTTGATGAGCTTCTACGCTGCGTGAATTCTCCATCTCTGGTTTGTGCTCAGGCTTCCCATTAAATTCAGGGCTGGCCCCGTGGTCACGTCCTTTGCAGTTGCAGAATAACAGTGAGTCATCGTGACGCTCTGTGGACCTGTCCCTTGTGGGCCTTCACCAATCCGTACGAGGCGGGTGTTATGACTGTACCCATATTACCATCCCATTTTACAGATAAGAAGACTGAGGTGGCTTGCTGAAGGATTCACACATTGTAAAGGATAGAGCCAGGGCTGGGCCCGGCTGGCTGGTTCTACCACTGTTGAACTTCTTTGCTACAGTCTCACCCTCTGTTTTGAGTGGACTGTGGGTAGCAGGGTAGGATGAGTAAGTGGGACGGGATTTCTCACCCATTCGCCTCTATGGCTAGCCTGTGGTATTGCACTCTCCCCATGATGGTACATGCCTGGCCCAGTGGATGCACGCATGCGTGAGTAGGCACACCTGGGCCTGGAAGGCAAAGCTAAAAGGATGGTGTCACCTCAGGGTGGGAGAGCATGCTAAGGGGAGAGCATGAGAGAGAGCCAGAGGGAGAAAGAAAGAGCATCTTGAAGATTCCTGGGCTCACCTGCCTTCCGGCCCTGGCCCTGGCCTGACCCTGGTCCTGACCCTGACCCTGCCCTGCCCTGCCCTACCCTGCCCTGCCCTGCCCGATGTGTCTGTGTAAGTGCTAGAACCAATAAAGAACCTACGTAAATAGGCCTCCCTGTGCACTACAACTGACGTCACGAACAGGCTGGTTGCACTGCACAGAGCAGGACTTTTCTTGACTCCAAGCAGACTTGGACAATGCTTGCATCCCCAGAATCTGGTTTTCAATCAGTCACACTGAATCGATCCCTTGGCAATGACAGCTGCAATGATGTGACACCCCTGTTATGCCAAACACTTTACATCTGTTGTCTCTAAACCAGCATTCTCAGTCTCAGCTCTGTGGGTACTTGGGGCCAGATGTTTTTCCCCCCCATGAGGTGCTGTTTGTGCTTTGCAGGATGTCATGCAGCCGTCATAGTTCCAACTCACTAAATGTTAGTAGCACCCCACCACGCCCAGGTTGAGATGATCAGAAAACATCTCCAGACATTGCCCAGTGTTCCCTGGGGGGTAAAAGGGCTGCAAGGTGAGGTGATGTCACCGCTGCCTGAGAGCTGTTGTTCTAGATGAAAAGTCTCAATTTCAGACTAAGCAAGTTTCCCAAGGTCATGACTGACAGGCAGCAGAGAAAGATCCTGAACAAGGTTTGCCTGACAATGAAGACCGAGTATTTCCTACTATACCATGCTTTCTCCCGGTTCGAAATAAGCAAGACGCCAGCTCAACGCCAAAATCTGTTTTCCCAGAAATAACAGCAACAATCTATTCCTCATCCCCAAGACGGCTCAAGTTCTGAATTTATCTGTGCAGAATCTAGATCTTAGAGATGTGGAGCTAAATCGACTGAGACCTACACCATTCTGCCCAGATTAACAATTCACACTCTCCTCCCCAATCTGGCACCCTCTGTGGATTCTTCTGGAACCACCCCAGGGGGCTGAAGTCTTGGAAAATCAAGGCAATTCTTGCAGTTGCTTGATTTCGGCCTCTATTCAGAGAAATGTGAGAAGCCCCACCCTAACCCCCCCCCTCCGCCTTGGCCTGGATCCTATCCCCCTCTAGCTCTGAATTCATTCATCCAAATCGTTGTGGGAATAAAATGAACTCAACTTGCAGATTCTCTCTTACTTCCGGGGACAGACAGGTAAATAGAAAGCCACTATGCTCTCCACTCTCCCACCAAGGCCAGAGAAGACAGGTAAATGAAGAGAGACCGCAGGCACATAAATACATGGCTGTATCCTCAGCAGCACTGAGCCTCAGCAGAATTGAAACTGCTGCAGGATGAGATGTCTTTCATCATGTTTTATTCTCTGTCATGCTTTCTTCTCTCCTCTATTTGCTTCTTGCCTCCTGAGGGACCCTGTGGAGCTCAGACATAGCTGCTTCCACTGTTCATGGCCTGGACGCTCGCAAATGGGGACCTGTTTCCACATGGCCTTCTGCAGGCCTGAGGGGAAACAGCTCCAAGGCCTTTCCCCAGGAAAGGGAGAAAGTCATCACAAAGGACAGTGTCGCTGCCAGGGCCTGCTGGCTTTTCCTTCTGGGGGGATGGAAGTTCACAGCAGTGGCTGTCCATGTTAGCATGGTCTAACAGCCCTGGGACCACCATCACTGTCACCGGGGAACTGCAGTCGTATGTTGTGGGAGAATCTGGTGTAAACCAGAGGGGCAGGGATGGAAATCCTGGGTAAAAGACAGGACAGGGGGATCAACTGAAATGCTCTGCCAAGGGATGTAGCGGGCAAGACAGGGGAGGTCTGCTTCCCAGACTAAGGGTCCCCAGTCTCTATTTATAGCCCAGGTATCAAGAGTTGGTTCTTGGGTGGGTCCTGATGGATAAACCAGATCCACAGTGGATCATCACTCCAACTAGATCATTAGCTCAGAGGCCCAAGTTTCTCGGGTGATCCCATTCACTCCCTTTCTCCATTCAAGCCTCCCAAACTTGCCTGCTGGCCAAGGAAACGGTGGCTTAATTTTAATTTTTTTTTTTTTTTGAGACTAGGTCTCGCTATTTTTGCCCGTGGAACCGCAGACTCTCGTTGCCCGGGTACCACAGACTCAAGCAATCCCCAGCCTCAGCTTCCCAGTAGCTGGGATTACAGGCATGCACCACCATGCCCAGCTAATTTTTTTTGGAACTAGATCTCGCTACGGGCCCCAGGTGGGACTCGAACCGTGATCCCTGGCCCCGGCCGCTTCATAGGCTGAAGCTTAGAGGCATGAGCCACCGTGCCCGGCATTAATTTTAATTCACATTGATACCACAACACCTTACTGCCTCACAATGCTGCCTACACTGTTCCTCTCAACTTAAGCATCATCCTAGAAGAATTTTCATTGTGAGATCATAAAACAAACACTCTTCAAACATCTCTCTCTAAAGGAAGATGGAGGCACAATGGTGGGAGTAAATCTCGTGTCCAATGTAAGAATTTAGATTATTGGGTCTTTTCCTTTGAGGTCCTGTGATTATCCAACCACAGTCAATGAATGTGAGAGGAAAGTTAATGGGAAACATGTAGAAACGGACTCAAAGGGCTGTATCATGTGGAGAGTGTTTTGGACTCAAGCAAGCTCTTTTTCAAATATATTTAAAACAGTGGGTTTCAAACTAGAACTATCGACCTGTTAGTGATTTGTGAAATCAGCGTAGTGGATCATGATGAGAGTACATTTTCAATTAAATGGAACGGAATAAACTGGATATATCAGATTACATAAGATGCAACAGAGCTATTGCTTCCCTTGTATGTTTGAGTGCATGGTGGGTACAATCCTTAAATGAATTATTGTTTCATACCGTTAGTAAAACTAGCCTACAATAAACTTCTCATGCTTAAAGTTCACAATTTGAAAAACTTTACATGAGCATATCCCTATGAAGCCATCACCACAGGAAAGATAATGAAGGTGTCCATCATGCCAAGGGTTTCCCTATCCCCTTCACCATGAGACCCCTCCTTCCACCCTTCCCCATTCCCAGCCTTAGCTAGTGATCTGATCTGTGTCTCCATGCGTAGTTTGTGCTCTCTAGAAAATGACATAACTGGAACCATACAGTAAGTGCACACGCTTTCTTATCTAGCTTTTTTCACTCCGCATAGTTGGTTTGAGATTCACCCACATGTTTTGTGCATCAATAGTCTGTTCATTATCCTTGCTGAGGTGTCATTGCACGGATCAACTTTAATTTGCTCATTTGTTTATGCATTCACCTGATATTGGACAGCCGGGTTGCTCCAAGTTTAGGGCCACTACAAATTAAGGTATCAAACATTCAGTACATTTTTTGTGTGTGGATATATGTTTTCTTGGTAAATACTAAGTTATGGAATTTTTGTTGTTGTTGTTGCCTGGGGTAATACCGATCCCGCAGACTAAAGTGATCCCCAACCTCAGCCTCCCAGATAGCTGGGATTACAGGTGCACACCACCGTGCCCAACTGCCTTTTTCAAGACCAGGTCTAGCTAATGTTGCCCAAGTAGACTCGAACCAGTGAACTCAAGCAATCCCAGATCTTTTGACTTCCAGAGCTTGAATTACAAGCGTGCGCCACCAAGCCCAGCTTCCTTTTCCAATCAGAATGCCTGTCATTTTTTTCTCTTGTCTTATTCCACTGCCTACAATCTCTAATACAATGCTGAATAGAAACAGAACAGTCTGCCTTGCTTGTTTCCCATCTGAAGGAAAAATCTTCAGTCTTTCAATACCATGTAGGTTTTTCATAGCTACCCTCTATCAGGATTAGAGAAGTTCCTTCTATTCAGTTTAGTAAAAGTTTGCAAGAGGGACCCTGAAACTTGTCACATTTTGTAAGGTATCTTATTCACACAATGATACGGTTTTTAATTTTTCAGCCTAATGTACGAATTAAAGATTAGATTTTGACCAATAAATTCTATCTCCTATTTCTGGGATAAATTCATTTTGACAGTGACAACTTAATGTTCTCCTGCATTGTTAAATTTGATTTACTAACACCTGTAAGGATTTTTGTGTGTGAGTTTACTTCACGAAGAATATTGGTCTACAATTCTGTGATATCGGCCCAATTTCAGTATCAAAGCAACAGTAGCTTCATAGACTGTGTTGGAAGTATGAAATTCAATTTTATGGGAGAGTTCTGGTAGAATTGATATTTCATCTTTAAATGTTTGAGAAAATACACTTGTTCAACCATCTGGACCTAGTGATCTCTTTGCAGGCAGATTTTTTCAAACTAGAAATTCATTTATTTAGTCATGGTAATTTGTGTCTTCAAACACATTTTTTCTACTTCAACTAAACTAAATGACTGCTAAGTTATAAGTAATATTCACTTATTATTCTTTTAATGAGTATGGAAACTATAGAGCTGTTCCACTGTCTGTTGGTAATTTTGTCTTCTATACTTTCTTAATTAGGTAAACTAGATATTTGTCAATTGTACTGTTTTTTTAAAGAACCACCTTTTATTTGTGAATTTCTCTACCATTTTGATGTGTTCCATTGAAATGATTCCTGCTTTCTACATTTTTTTCTTTGCTTCCTATAGGTTTATTTACTCTTCTGTTCCAGTTTCTTAAGGTAAAAGTTGAGGTTGCAAACCTTCATATTTAATGAACGTGCTAAGCGCTATAAATTTCCCTGAAAGCATGGCTTTAACTGTGTCCTATAAATTTTGATGTTATAGTTTCACCCTCATTTCAAAATACTTTCTAATTTCCCTTTTATTTCTTCCATAACTTATTTAGAAATATGTTAGTTTCTAAATATTTAGGACTTTTTCTAATATTTTTCCATAATCTACTTCTCATGTAATATAAACTGTTGGGGAACAGTTTATGTGATTTAAATTTATATGATTTTAAATCACTTGGGACTTATTTTATGTTTTATTGGTAAAAGTTTTGTATACACTTGAAAATATATATATATATATTCTATTGTTGCTGATTGGATACTCCTATAATTACCACTTAAGCCCAGTTAATTGATGGTATTATTCAGTTTTTCTATATACTTGCTGATTTCCTGTCTACTTATTCTAATAATTATTGAGAAAAGGGCTGTTAAAATTCTGAGTATAATTATGGATTTGTCTGTTTCTTCTTGCAATTCTATTGGATCTTGTTTCTATCGAAGTTCTATTGTTGGGTGCATAAATATTTAGGATTACTGCTTCTTCTTGATGGGTTGACCTTTCTATCACTATGAAATAACCCTCTTTATCTCTAACATTCTTTCTTCTGAACTCTGCTTGATCTTAATCAAGCCTGTCCAACTCTCTTTTGACTACTATTACCATGTTGTGTTATTTTCCATCCTGTTACTTTTATCCCATTACAGCTTCGTATTTGAAGTGGATTTCTTTGGAGCTTCACATAATTACTTCTTGCTTTTTTATATAACTTGACAATCTGCCTCTTAGCAATAATGCCTCTTAGCATTATTGACCTATTGGATTTAAAGGTACTATCTTGCTATTTTCTATTTGTTGCTTCTGTTCTTGATTCCCTGTTTTCCTCTTTTTATGTCTTCCTTTGGATTGACTGTATTTTTATTTTTTAAAATAGACTTCTTTACTTCTTGATTTTTATTTTTAAAACTAATTTGTCATAAAATAGACTATTTTTTAAAGTAGTTTTAAATTCACAGCAAAACTGAGCAGAATGTACAGCCTTCCCTAGACTCCCGCCCCACACACTAACAGCCTCCATCACTATTATTTACCCAAGCAGATGGGATATTTGTACTCTCTAGTCCTCCTTGTTCCATTGAGGAATCTATATTATCATTTATCACCCAAAGTCCATTGTCACCTTTTTCAGAATTGTCATTTTGTATTATTTCAGAAGTCATACAAGATATAGCCTTTTCAGATTGGTTTCTTCCACTTAAAAATGTACAGTCTAGTTTCCTTCATATCTTTTCATGGCCCAATAGTTCTTTTCTTTTCAGGGCTGAATAACCTTTCATATCTGGAGGTACCACAATTTATCCATTCATCCACTGAAGGACATCTCTATATTTCCAAGTTTTGAGAATGATGAATAAACCTGCTAGAAATCCATGTACGAGTTTTTCTGTAGTCATGTTTTTCAGCTCAGTTGGGTAAATATCTAAGAGCATGATAGCTGGGTCACATGGGAAGAATGTGTCTAATTTTATAAGAAATTTCCATACTGTCTTCCAAAGTGGTTGTATCAGCTGCATTCCTCTCAGCAATGAATGAGAACTCCTATTGCTCTACATCCTTATCAACATTTTGTGTTGTCAGTATTCCAGAGTTTTACCCCCACTACTAGGTGCACAGTTGTGTCTCATTGTTGTTTTAATTTGTCATTCCCTAGTGAGAGAGGAGGATAGAGCATCTATTCATGTGCTTATCTCCCATCTGCATATTTTTGTAGGTGATATGTCAGTAAGATCTTTGTCTTTTCTTATTTTTTTTTAACTTAAGGGTTCTTTGTATATTTGGACAATAGTTCTTTCTCAGACATGTGTTTTTACAAATATTTTCTTCTTTTTTACTCATGTCTTGACAGTGTCTTTTGCAGACCAAATATTTTTCATTTTAATGGGTCCTAGCTTATCAATTATTTGTTTCATAGACTGTGTTTCATGGTGTATCTAAAAATTCATCATCATAACCCAGGTTACCTCAATTTTCCCCCACGTAATCTTCTAGAAGTTTTATAATTTTGCATTTTACACTTAGGACTAAGCTGATTTCAAGTTACTTTTTTGGAAGGGTATATGCTCTATCTCAGTTTTTGCAAGGGGATGTCCAGAGTTCAGCACAATTTTGTTGGAAAGACAATCTTTGTTCCATCGTTATTACCTTTGCTCTTTTGTCAAAGATCAGTTGACTTTATCTACCAGATTTCTATCTGAAATTTTTCACTTTATGTTTGTAGAATTTTCCTGCAAAACATGTATGTCTGCTGGGAATGAATTCTTTCAAGTTGTTTGAATCCGTTTCTAAGTTGTTTTCTTCAAAGTTGTCTGAATCCTTTTCAAAAAGTTGTTTTGAAATCTCTGAAAAAGTCATTTTGAAAAATGTTTTTGCTGGGTTTTGGCAGTTTTGCTTCTTTCAGTATTTTTCAGATGTTGTAAGGTGTCTTTCACCCTCTCTTTCACCAACTCAGCAGCTTTTAAGGTTTTTATCTTGACCTCTGGTTTTCATTGTTTCTTGGTGCTATTATTCAGGGACTTCTGTTTTAGGTTTTTGCTTGGGGTTCATTAGGCTTCTGGAATTTGAAGTTTTCTGTAGTATTCATCAAATTTCAATAGTTTTGATGATTATTTCTTCAAGCACTTTCATTGTGCATTCCTGCTATCATACGTCTCATTTCTGAATCTGTTTCTTTTTATTTTACCCTCATTATTGGTAACATCTTTACTTCTTTACATGCCAGGCAACTCTTTGACTGAGATGCTCATCGCTTTGAATTTTACCTTGTTGGTGCTACTAGAAATTAATGGTGTTTGTTTATACTCTAGAAATGTTCTTGGGCTCTTTTTCTGAAACACAGTTAAATTAAGTTTTATCTTTTCCAGTCTTGCTTTTAAATGTTTTCTGCTGAGACTAGAACTGCTTTTAGTCTGGCACTAATTTGGTCCTACAACGGAGGCAGCATCTTTCTGAATATTCTACCCAAACCACCTTCATTAAGTGTTCAGCTCTGTCTGGGAAGAACAGGAACTAACATTGCCCTGTTCTCTGCGCCTCTCCCTAGCTTTAGGTCCGCCTGTGCCCTGTGCTGATCAGCTGAGGGTCAAGGGGAGACCCTCATGTAAGTCACTGCTTCCTTCTCTCTGCCACGCCCTCCTGCCCAGCACTCTCCTCCTCTGCAGACTCCAGACACCTTCTAGATTCTCACCTCCATCTTCTCAACCTCCCAGCTCTGCCTGACTTTCTCCTCCTTACTTTGCAGCCTAGAAACTCCCAGAAATAAGCAGGGGTAATTCATGGCTAACTTCTTTCATTTTCCATCCCCTAGGATCACTGTTTAACCTGCCTGATAGTTAAGGTTCAAGTGTTTTATTTTCCAGCTTACTGCTTATTTCAGGCAGGAAAGTAAGGTTTGGCTTTACTGCTTACCTCTTGGAGTAAGCAAATCTCTTACTCCATCTTAGCTGTAATTGACTAAGATGCATGTCTATATGGGTTGTGGGGGGAAGAAATATAAAAACCACACTACTATAGTGCACATTTCCATGGATAGAAAAAACACCAGTGCAGAGTGTCGTCATGAGGAAGTCAACCAACTTTAGAAAATCACCTACTTAACAGCCCCCACCTTGATTGCCTTTTTAAAGGGGCTACTCATTTATGTTTTGTTTTGTTTTGTTTTTTTGAGACTAGGTCTTGCTAGTTTTGCCTGTGGAACCACAGGCTCTCGTTGCCCGGGGTACCACAGACTCAAGCAATCCCAGCCTCAGCTTCCCACGCAGCTGGGATTACAGGCATGTACCACCACGCCCAGCTATTTTTTTTTTTTTTTTTGGAACTAGGTCTTGCTGCGGGCCCCAGGTGGGACTTGAACCGCGATCCCTAGCCCCGGCCTGTTCATAGGCTGAAGATTACAGGCACGAGCCACCGTGCCCGGCTACTCATTTATGTATTAAGAACTTGAGTTTAAGTAGCGTAAATAATCATTAAGATCATGTAAAGGAGGCAATGAGCAATTGAGATCAGCGCTAAATAACCGCAACAGCTGCACTCAGAGGAGATAACATCAGCTGAGAGGCAGCCATCAGATAACAATCAGCAATGACTGGTCCCCAGCAATTCTTCCTTAGAGACCTAACCCAAAGGCAAGGGGACATTAAGGTCCAACTGCCCTGTGGACAGTGCTGATCTCAGGGAGGTGGACATGATTGGCTTATTCTCCCTGAGCTAAACACAGGTAGACAAAACCCTTCTTACTGCCAGAGCTCTAGCTCAGGATCAATGAAGAACCCTGGGAACAGAAATCAGTGGGAGGTGGGCATGGTGGTACATGCCTATTGTCCAAGTGCTGGGAGGCAAGAGGCTTGGGATCGCTTGAGTTCGCGGGTTTGAGACTACCCCGGGCAACATAGCGAGACCTGGTCTCGAAAAAGCAGCTGGGCGCTGTGGCAGGCGCCTGTATTCCCACCTGAGGCTGGGGATTGCTTGAGTCCTCAGTACCCTGGGGAACTTGAATCTGCGGTACCCTGGGAAACATAGGGAGACCTAGTCTCCAAAAAAAAAAGAAAGAAAATCAGTGGGGACCCCCTCCCTCTCCCGGTGTCTAGTCACTGGATAAATATAGTTTCCTAAGATTCCTTGCTAAGGTCATCTCTATCTGGCAGGGGGGAGGAAATCTGGGACCTTCTGTCTGACAAGGTATAAGTCTGTGCTTTTCTATAACTGTGGTAACCTATTAATCAGGGCGCTACTTCACTGGAAAATGGTTCCTATTTGCACTTGAAAATTCAGTCTAGAATAGTATATAAATTTGCTACCTTTTTATGTTGAACAGACCTGAGTTCAAATCCCAGCTCTAGCACAAACAAGTGACTCTGGGTGGAAATCATAACCTCTGACTATCAGCTTCATTCCTTCCTAAAAGGTGATGATATTCTCTTCTGCAGCCTTCTTGACTAAGAAGTGTTTGGTACGATACCTAACAATCACTCAGTAAATACAGCATTGGACATGTGTCTGGGGATGAAACAGTGGCCACAAGAAGCATATTGGAAAGCAGTCCCCTTCAAACCTGTCAAAAGTAGAACATACCACACTCTAACAGGCAGGTCACCCAAGCTTAGGAAAAACTGCAGTGTAAAGAGCTGGGTGCAGTTGTGAGAAAGGATGAACGAGAGAGACTGACACAGCTATAGACCAACCATGGGCTACTGGAAGTACAGTCAGTAGCAATTTAATGTACCCCATCAGTCCATATAAAGGCATTTAGAAAAAGGGAAAAAAGGTGGCCAAGAGAATGTTTTATGACCAATTAAGGAAGACTAATGGCTACGGTATAGTAAAATTGGGTAAAACATTAGTTCCTGTGAGATAACGGCAGGCAGGGGATTCACCCATAAATTTGTTAGTAGTTCCCAAGGAATGTTTCTTAAGGTAAACATTGGAGAAATGGAGAAGCTGCTCTCTGCTCTCTGGATGTCAATTGTGCCAGTCCTATCTCCAGTGTTCTGAAGACAGATAAGATAGTGAAATGAAGAATACTTCATTTCACAGCATGAGCCCAGTCCGGTCTCAGCTGGCAGCCTCTGACACCGCAGAAGTCTCATTTGTCCTTCCAATGTAGTCAAAGTCATCAGAAGTATCCAAATGAGAAAGACCACTTTTGGCCCTGGCTGACTTTCCTTCAGAGACACAGCCCCTCCTATGACAGCGTCTATACCTGAGATCCCAGGAACACTGGGCGCTGAGCACTGTGCAGGGATTCCTGGTGTGACAGGTGATGGCGCATCCTTCTTCCACATGCCTGGCTCTAGTTCAAGGGTAAAGGTGACTGAGCTGATAGCAGACTTGGCAAGGGAGCTGCTGGAAGCTCTGGAATGGGGCCACCTCTCACAGGCCTGTCACCTGGCCAGCAAGGCATCCAGGCAGCTGAAATCTGATGCCTGCAGGTTGCTCATGCAGCTGTGGGGGCCCTGTATATCCATCCTGCTCTGACAGGGGAGGGCCCGTATTTGCCTTTTCCAGAAACAGAGCCTCTTGCTTTTCATTAACTGCCCTTCCTCCAAATCCAAGTAGCAGGTCTCAGATGGAAGCTAAGAGTCTTATGCTCGAATTCTCCCTGGGGAATGGACCATCCCTCGGAGGACAGTGATTAGGTGCCAAATACTTCAATTCTCTGTGGGGCATCGATATGGATAAAGAGATACGCCTTAGATAAAGGAACACCTTTATCTATTCTCATCCTCTCTGGCACACCAGAGATGGTTACTGGCAGGTCTCTTATCTGTGACGACAGTCCCCTAACCTCCTAGGAATGTCCCATGAAGAGACATGTCCCTGGAAAGATAAAAATGTGTACCCCCCACAGGGGGGTAAATTTTTCCTCTTAGGCAATGAACCCCCCATCCTACTACCCCATGTGTGCATACCACAGGGTTCTGGGTTTTTTCCTTCCTTATTACCTCATTGTAATCATTCTTTGCCAAGGTCTGAAACAGACCCCAGCTTGTAACAAAGCTGACTTGATCATGCTCCCAAGTCCCAATCTTTGAGCTGGCCTCATAGATCATTATCAATCTTTTCCATTGCATTCTTCTTTTCCCACACATGGCTCCTAACAGCACTATATGGAGAACACAGGCTTGGTGCTCCACCGAGACTTGGTATTTAAAGGTGGGTCATTCAAGATGGCAGGGTCAAGTATTCAAGTGCCTCCACCACTTCCAGGCACCAAAACCTTTCTCTTCTTTGTTGCTTCTCTTGGCTCCTCTGGCCTTTTTCTCCCTGATGCTTTTCTTCAATTCTTGTGTTTTGGTAAAATCCACTTCACATAAAAGTTGAACTCTGAACCCCTTTGAAGTGTGTGTCACAGTGGTGTTAAGGACATCATGTCCTCACTCCGCTGTCACCAGCGCCATCATCTTAACCCTTTCCCCCTGTCAACCTGACTTCCTGATCTCTAAACAGTGACCCCCACATCCCACGCCCAACCCTTGACTACCCCCATTCGATTTTCTGTCTCTACAAATTTGATGATACTGGGTCCCCATACCTTTCCCTCTCCCTCAGGCCACAGGCCACCCCTTTCCTTTCTACTAGAACCCTATCTGCTTCATCTCATCCCTTGACTAGGAAATTATAGATCCACTGGTTGTCTGCAGCCATTCCAAGGTTTGTGAAGTACAGACGACTGCTTTCTGACAGAGCGAGGTCGCCTGGGTGGCCTTCAGCAAATTCCTCAGCCTCCCATACTTTGACTGGGTTCACATAACACTAAGATATTAGAACCCATAGCATTGGGGATTTTTTAAAGAAAAATAATTTAATAAATGCATTTAGAATCACATCTGGTGTGTGCTGAGCACTATACAGGTAATATTTTAGCATTTTTACTATCATGATCCTGCACATTTTTATCTTTATCACACAGCGTAGTTGTGTCATGCAGACTGTTCTGCAAGCTTTTTTCACCTACAAACCGCACCATGGGTAACCTTCCCTATTAATCCAACCTTGCTCGTTGCCATGATAAGACAATGTTCAAGCATGTGGTAGCAAGACATGGAATTATTTTCAGGGTACAAAAAACTACAGGGTACCTGGTGACTTGTCACTCCACCCCCTCCCCTCCCCCTCCCTTATACCCCCTTCCTTCCCTCCTCCTTCCTCTTCCCCTTCCCTCCCTCTTCTCCTCCCCCTCCCCCTCTAGTGATATACTAGATATACTAGATATGTTATCACCTCCTAGTGATAATCAGGGGGTTCATGGTTGTGTCACATGTGGGGGATAACACATCAGCATGACCTTTGTCGATGCCAAGTACCCTAATGACAGGGCTGATTTCCTCGGCATCCTAAGAGCTCCAGTTGCACTGCTTTGCTCACAGAGGCTTGGGCTTTGCTGTTGCTATTCTTATTGATTACTCCTGATGAGCGTCCCTCTCCATACATGGTTTTCTGGCAGCCCTTGGAGAGGAAGTCACCTCCTTCCTGCCCCTTCCCATGACCCGGAGTGGAAAGGGCTGATCCCTCAGGGAAGGTCTATGTATAACCTGGCAGGGAAGGAGTCTCTGAGAGCAATGAGTGGTGTGACTATAAAATAAACGGGTGGTTTGTGAGTATACATGCAAGTGTAAACATGCATGTGTATTTATATGTGTACGTGTGCATGTGCACAAGTGCGTGGGCTTCATACCATAACCCTGACCCTTACTCTCGTCCCCTTCCTTCTACCATATTTGGGAGCCTGGTGCAACTGCCAGTCAGCTTCATGATTTAACTGCTCATGTTACCCATGCCTCAGTTTAAGATGATGATGTAATTTTTATGATTGCTTTGAGGATTAAATGAAAGAAATCATCAAGTGGATCAAGTGGAGAGAAAGGAATGCTCTTACAATGGCTGGTGGGATTATAAATTGGTCCAGCCACTATGGAAAGCTGTGTGGAGGATGCTTAAACTACTGAAAATGGAACTACCATTTGATCCAGCAATTCCATTTCTGGGGATTTATCCAAAGGATCACAAAAACACTAATTCAAAAGGACACCTGTACTTGGATATTTATCACAGCACTATTTACAATAGCCAGGATATGGAAACAACCCAAATGCCCCAAAACAGATGAAGGGGTGAAAAAGTCGTGATCTATGTACACAATGGAATATTATTCATCGATCAAAAAAGACAAACATGTCATTTGCAGCAACATGGATGGAGCTAGAAGGAATCGTGTTAGCGGAAATAAGCCAGAAAGAAAAAGAGAAATATGGGATGGTCTCACACAGGAGGGATATAGGGAAAAGAAACAAACAAATGGACAAGAAAAAATTTAAAACTGTCAACAGAATTGAAGCATAGAGCAAGAGAGGGGGAGGGGGAGGGTAAAATCAGGGGAGGGATGGGCACAAGAGATTAAGATGGTTCAAGGGTGACAAGGTGGTGGGAGAACCTCAGGGTAGACAATGATATAAATATATATATATATGTAATAATCAAGTAACTCTCTGGATGCCTTCCCCCAGTATAAGCCCTGAATAAATGTCAACTATTATCATTATAATTGAATGCATCCATTCACCTCCACTCTTAGCCCCTATTTCCTTTTGTGCTTCATCTGTGTCAAGAAAAACCCCAGCAAAACGATCCCACAGAGGTCTAGCAGGAGAAAAGTCTGTCATTTAATTTTTGTTTCCAAAGACAGGGTCAGAACCCTTTCCAGGAGCATCTGATTAGACCCAGCGGGCACAGCAGTCTCTCTGGGCTCTTGAAATCAGATGGGCGGTTATCCAACACATTCCTATACAGGGCAGTTTAGAAAATTAAACTAACGCAGCAAAAGTTCCCAGCAGCCCAGGAGCCTAACCGCTTTCAATGGCCGGCGCAGGTAGGACACGTGTGAAGGGCAGGCAAAGTGCAGAGCGTTGCTGGTGTTACTGAAAGTCAGGAACACCATAATGCTGAGCGGCTTCTGGGGCTGATGGGACGAGGCCTGCACTTCTCTCTACTGCACTGGACAGCAGAGACTGGCTGGTCATTGATCCTTCTCCAGAGCCAGTTGTTCTGCAGGGTGTGTCTCCAAAAGAGAATGATAAAGACACTGGCCGGGGAGGCCTGAAAATCCAGCTGCATTCTCCCAGCCTGTGTGCACAACAGCTTCATTGTATGCAGAGTAAAAGCTGAACTGAAACTTTGCTGCAAGCATATTTGAACTTGGAGCTCCAGTGCATAGAGGGGAGCCAGCTCCCAGCCCAGACTCCCTCTTCCCTCCTCTCCTCCCCTCTCCTGTCTCCATCTCTGGCCAGAATTCAGTTCCATTTAAGTCCAGGAGACACAGCAAAAACAACACTCTGAACACCACTTCCATTTATGGCCATGGGATCCTTCAACCAGGGAGAAACATCTCTTCAGCTACAAGTCCTTGCATCTCCTGGCACCTCCTGCATGCTTTTTCCTACTCACTTCAGAGGGAAGGGACAACCCCCAGGTGGTGGGGTTTGTTTTTAAGGTGTGTTTTTAAGGAGAAAGAACCCTGATGTCAGCCAAACTGAGCAGAGTCACCGGTGGTCAATGTAAGATGTAAACTAACCTGACCTGCACTCCCATTATTCAGATGAAGATATGGGTCAGAGAGGCTCACAGCCAGAACTTCACTCTGAGAAGCATCCCCAGCATCAGAGGCTTCAAGCCGGGCCCGCCCTGTCTTCCCTATGTACTTGCACTACCAACCTCCTGTTAGCATTTACTGATCAACTACTATGTGCGAAGTCCTGTCCGCATAGAAGGAAGCAAAACTCTTGCCCCCAGGAGTTCCTAGTCCATTTCTTGTTGAGTCCACTTTATCTCCTTCGCATACATCTTCCTTCCTCGTTAATAGAACAATAAGCCATGCCTTTTGCCACCTTGGCTCCAACCGTTAGTATCATTGGTCACATTTCATGTTTGTCCCTTTTCAATACACCAACTCCTGTCAATTACTCTAATATCCTAACATCAGCTAAGTGCCAAGCACCCAGTGTTCCTGCTAGGGCACCTTCCTTTGCTCCCCACACCTTCTGTCATCACCCCAGTCTGCCCCCCCCCAGTTGTCACCTTCTAGGTGAAAGGATTTGGAAGGACTACCCAGCTGCCTGCAAACCAGCCTCCCCATCCCGACATCCCAGCGTGTCGCATCTGACAAGCCCTCTTTGAACAACTTGCATTGTCCTTCTGTGTCTCAGACTGCAGTCAGTGACGGCCTCCTGTGCCTGCCAATGCAAGGTCCACACCCCTCCCGTCTTCGGTCACCACCTCATCCACCCCAACTCATGACCCCTTGTTCTCAATGAATTCATTTCTACCTGGTGAAGTCGTGCTCATCCTGCAAGGCCCAGCCAAGGGTCATCTACTCTCCAGAAAGTTCTTCCCAATATTAGTATATCGGCCTCCCTCCAGGCACTCACCTCCAGCCTGAGATTGCTCAGGTTGCGGCGTGGCTAGTTGTGGGTCCGCTCCCTCCTCACCTGGACTCTGACCTCTGTCAACACAGGGGCCATCCTCTTATTCTGTATCCGATGCCCAGCAGTGTGTCGCTGATCAATAAAAGCCCTGCCCTGGACAAGTGGGTCACTCCTATCACAGTCCTCTGCAGGGGCCCAGGGAGGGCCACGTCCCAGAGTTACCTGAGGTCACCCTAGTGATGTCAGAGTGATGCAGGCAGGGTTGTCAATGGCTATTATGACACAAAAATTGGGTTCCTGAGAACACTGTTGCTTAAAGGGGAATCTCCCTTTTCGGGTAGCTGAGGCCAGAGAATTCAATGATTCAATGTCCCGCAGCAACTTGAAAGCTGCCTGCTGGATAAGATGTTCTGCACCCAAAGGGAGCTACTCACTTGTCAGCACTGAGAAATAAAAATACTATCTTTTACTTTTTTGAGAGTAGGTTTCGCTATGTTGCCCAGGGTAGTCCCAAGCCCATGGACTCAAGCTATCCCCAGCCTCAGCCTCCCAGGGAGCTGGGATTACAGGTGCCCACCACTGTGCCTGGCTGCTTTTTCAAGATCAGATCTCGCCGTGTTGTCTGGGGTAGTCTCCAACCCGCAAACTCAATGATTCCAGGCCTCTCGCCCCCAGAGCTTGGATTACAGGCAGGTGCCACCAAGCCCGGCAAAATATTATGTTTCTGAGGGAACAATGTCAAGCTTAAGGAAGACAGTCTACTTGGAAATTCATACATTGTAAGGAAAAATTAAAAAATATAATTAACCACAGCATGTGCCTGTTGTCCAAGCGTTGGGAGGCAAGAGGCCAGGGATCGCCTGAGTTTGCAGGTTCGAGACTACCCTGGGCAACATAGCAAGACCTGGTCTCGAAAAAGCAGCTAGGCGCCGAGGCTGTAGTCCCAGCTACCTGGAAGGCTGAGGCTGGGGATCTCTTGAGTCCGCGGTACCCCGGGCAACTTGAGTCTGCAGTACCCCAGAAACACTATGAAACCTAGTCTCAAAAAATATATATATGTAATTACATATATGATTATATATTACATTATATATGTAATGTAATTACATATATGATTATATATTACATTATATATTACATTACATATATATATATATATATATAATTAGCCACAGAAAACCCATAGGGATCATGATCACCAGGATGAAAATACATGATGGTGAAGCTAAACCTTAACTATACCGCTTAACTATAATTAATATTCATTGATTCAGGCTTCCCCCTTCCCCTCCCCATGTGCCCTCTCTGCCCGAATGCCCCTCTTAACATTTTCTTTAAATACTCTTCTTCCATGCCTAAGCATTTATGATTATAGGCAACTCGTTTGGTGTTTGTCAGCTGATGAAGCATTTTCATGATTTTTAACAGAAAGGCTGCGTTAGAAAATGGAGCATATCAGGGTGACACCATAGATGATACCTGTCATTAATAATCCACATCCTAGGATATGCAGAAAGGAAGAGCAATTCACTGAGAAACGGGAATTCAATCTCTTCTGGAATTCAATCTCTATCGAACATTTATCAAATACATAGTAGGGACAAAATGCTGTGCAGAAAATCAAAAAGTAGACAGGCAGCTCCTTACTCCCAAATTCACCAACTACAGAAGGGAGAATGTGAATTGGGAAGTTCATCACTCACACCTTTCACTTGTCCAGGGAAACTGTGAGGTCTTTTCATGACTAGATTCATTGTCTGGACAATCACACCTCTGTGTGCGAGGGAGGGTTCCGAGTAGAGCAAGAGGAGGGGGTTCCCGATGAGTGTCACAGGACCTGCCCATTCCTGGCATGGGCCCAGTGTGGGGAAAGGGGCAGGGGAGGGGCCACCTATGACTGCATTTTGTCCTAAATACATTTAAGCATGTGCACATCGTTCGCGTCTCAGGAGCCAAGCTTATTAGGTTTCATTGGGTTTAGAGACATATGGTCCTCAAAAGAATCACAACATCAACATTCACTGAAATGCAACTGGAGAAACATTTTCAAGAAACAAAGAGCTGAAGTCGCATAAAGCATGTTTCCCTTTAAAAGCCCTGGAAATAAAATTTTTCCCAGGGCCCCTGGCTTTTCTCCAGGAAAGAACTTCTACACAACAGAGGACCTGGATCTTTGCCTAGTTGCTTTTGGAATGACCTGAACTTTATATGCTTTTCCAAATAGATGCCCTGTGTGGAAATCTGACAACAGGAGACCTTTCCAAGCCTATAAATTAGAAGTCATCTGATGCAACTATATTCCTTTGCAAGAGACTGATCCTCAAGATGAGCACTATGGAACTTCTCCAGCTGGGCTTCCATTTGCCAAGGACAGTGAATCTCCCCACTAGTAGTAGACCCTTGCCTTAGGCACACAAAACTCTTTTCAGATCCATTAAAGTCATTTTAGCAAATATTTTCTGTGCGTCAAAAAGTAATTAACCACTACAAGTTAAACAGCAGCAACAAAAAAAGACTGAACCTCTGTTCTTGAAGAGTTAATAGATATTTTTTTATATCATCTATGTCTTCACCAAACAGCAACAACTAAGGAACTATGGGAACTCAGAGAAAGAGGCTCATAACCCAATCAGGTTTGGAAAAAGCTTTTGGAGAAGATGACACAGAACTTAATTCCTAAAGGAAATAATAGATTGAGTCAATCCCCCCCCAAAAGTGTGTTTTTGACAGAGGGAATGATAGAGGCAGTAGTTTAGTAGTATGAGAGAATGGGTTGAAGCAGAAATAAGTCAGAAAGGAAAAGAGAAACTCTGGATGGTCTTACTTACATGAGGGATAAAGGGGAAAAAAACAAACAGACAAGAAAAATTTAAAACTAACTCTCAGCAACCCCTCCTCCCTCCCCATAAAATATAAAAGAAAACAAAGAAAAAAAAGAGAATGGGTTGAGATAAGGAGTACAAGCAGGCATTTTCACACCTGTGTTCAAAGAAGTATTAGTTACAATATTCAGAAGGTGGAAGTAATAACCTGAGCCCATATATGGATGAACAGATAAGCAAAAGGTAGCCTATATATACAATGGAGTAGTACTCAGTCTTAAAAAAGAAATTTTGCTACATGTCAAAACATGGAGAAACTCTGAGGATATTAGGCTAATGAGATAAATCAATCAGAAAAGGACAGACGCTAGATGATTCCATTTATATGAATTGTCTAGAATAGTCAGCAGTCAATTCATAGACAGAAAGTAGAATTCTGAGTCAGGGTGGGAAGTTAGTATTCAATGAATATGGAGATTCAGTTTGGGGAGGTCAAAAAAAATTCTGGTGATGACAACTGTTTTGCAGCAATATACTCAATGCCACTCACCACACACTTTAAAATAGTTGAAAATGACAAATGTTACGATGTTTCTATTTCACCACAATAAAAAATAATGGCAACACAGACAAGCAAGAAAGTTACTCATAATCATACACAAAATTCCCCTCATCTCAATATCCACTCCCAGTGATAACACCCTGGAGTAATAAGGGGAAGAAGACATAAGTGGTTCAATATGTGCCTGAAGTTGTTGACTCCCACTAGAGAAAGGAGGATGAGGATTAAATGAAAGGCAAGGAGACAGGCTGAGTAGCATTAACAATAAGACAAGACATAATGAACGTTTAAATCAGACAACCTCAAGTTCACTAGTGAAGAAGCACAGACATAGTAGAAATATATTTCTATGTAAAGTAAGCAGGATTTGGTGAGTGACTAGATGGAGATGAAAAGGAAGGAATCTACCCTAAATCCCTAGTGTAGAGATTTAATAATGAATGGTGCACCATTTCTTGAACTAAATACACAGAGAAATAGAAAACATAATTTGATAAGAAGGCAAAAGCATTTTAATTATATGTTTAATGATCAAATTAAAATTTTAATAATGGGAATATAATGATGGTAGCTTATAATGTGTTCATTTGTTTTAAAATAACTCTTTCCAAAAATTCTCTTTCTTGTTGTTTCTAATAAGAAACATATGGATCATAAGAGACGTGTCTTATGGGTCATAAGAGACATGTCTGGTGAGTTTCAGAAGGTGGAAGGGAAGCAGAGGGCACTAGTGTAGCTTAGGCAACCCCAACTAAGTTCTCCTATGCTGACACTTCTCAACCAGCCCATCTCTTGGTGTGGGGCCAGAGCCAGTCCTATCCCTGACTCCTCTCTCCTGAATCTTCAGTTTTTCTGACTCCAGGTTAGATGAGTAGTTAGTTCCACGACAATGCCACCTCCTCCTGGAGACACCCATGCCATCTAAGTTGGAGATGATAAGAAATCAACACAATATCCGGTCCAGGTGAATGGGGTCCCAGTGGTGGTCCTATGTCCCAGCTCTCCCCTACCCCTTCACACACATCTTCCCTCCACCATGCAGACCTCATGCCCCGCATCAGGCGAAAGACCATTGGGCACAGCTTCACAGAGACCGTTTAACCACATCTCACAGTTGTAGAAGATGAAATCTCGAGTGGTTTTGACAACCACAATCTGTTCTCTGTATCTAAGAATTTGCTTTGTTTATTCGTTTACTTTGTCTCTTTATTGTCCACGTGTGAGTGAAATCAAAACTAGACTTCTGGTGGTGATCAGGATGTAGCACACACAGATGGTGAATTGGTAAACTGGTACATAAGATACTTACATAATGTTATAAACCAGTGTCACCTCATTAAATAATTTAGTTTTAAAAAAATCTCAAATCTCAAGTGCTTTTGCTTCTCTGAATGCTGAAGGACAATCTATTGCTGGATATGATGAAAGGTGTCCAGCATTTAAAGATGAGTGTTTGGGATTATTGAGAATTCATTCCCTGTTTTCAATGGATTTAATGGTATGAATGGCCCTGTTTCCACGGGAAAAGGGAACACTGGCAATGTATGACATTCAGTGGCAAAAGAGGTACACAAATTATCACACATTGAAACTTTTAACCAAATACTTATAGACTAGGGTTTGGTACATTTTTCTGAAACAGGACAGGTTAACAAATACTGTAGATTTTATAAGCTATAATTACTCAGTTAAAAGCAGCCACAGACAATAGCTATATGAATGATTAGAACTGAGGTTTTTTTTTTTTTTGAGACTAGCTCTCTCTATGTTGCCTGGGGTAATCCCAATCTCACAGGCTCAAGCGATCCCCAGCCTCAGCTTCCCAGGTTGCCTGGGATTACAGGTGCCTACTACAGGTTGCCTGGGTTTACAGGCCCCCGCCACCACGCTGGCTGCTAGAACTGAGTTCTAATAAAGTCTTATTTACAAGAGCATACTCTATGCCAGTTTCAGCCCCAAGAGGCAGCGATTGTCAGCTTCAATATACAAGGTAACACTTTGGATGTACAAGTCCTTGCTGCCATAAGATACCTTGACAACATCACAAAATACAGTGGGAGAAACTGATGACTTTTAAGTGTACTGAAGAACTTAAAAAAAAAAATGATGAGCTCAATGTTTCCTATCTTACCTCAGGGTATCTATAGGGAATCTGAAGTCTTCCATGAACAAAGCTACAGTGACAAGAAAACTGAAATCAGTAGATAACTTGTAAGCTAAGTGAAAAACTGATAGTGAATGGGACTTGCCAAGTTTGAGGTGCCTATGAAACTGAAAGTACTCAGTGGGCAAACATGTACGGGAGACTAAGTGAGATAACCAGGAGAAGGGGAAAGAGAGAAAAGTAACAGGCTAAGTTCTACTAAAGCTGACCCCATAGGACCCAAGAGTAAGTGGATGGATGAAGAAGGGAGGGAGGGGGAGGACCCAGAAAAGAGTAAGCCTCAAAGAAGAGTGTGGTTTTACAGAGGCCAAAAACATGGAAAGTCTCAAGAAGTGATCAGTGAAGTGAAATACCTGCGAATAACCATAGCTGAGAAATTTCCTGTCAGAATTGAAAGAAATAGGAAAATGGCCACTCCTTCAAAAGAAAAAAACACTGGTAAGGAGAAGCAAGAGACATTCACAAAAGATGTGAGTGTTTTATGAAAATGTTGTCCCCAGGAATGTGGTTGTTCTTCTAGTATTTCCTTCTCTAACTAGTTGCTTAACATGGGGAAGAAGCAGAGAATTTAGCTACCAGAGAAGAGGCTGCATGACTCCCTCCATGAGGGTGAAAGTCCTGAGGGTGAGAGGGGAGAGAACACAAGAAGCTTTCTGATGGCCTCCATTTATTCGATGATGCATCAGCCACCATCACTTGAGTGAAGAAGTCCAGGGTTGTGCAGAGAGTTTGGGGAGAGAAGAGAAGTTTTGGAACAACCAACTGAAGATGGTAAATGATTATTGAAAATATGCAGCACAACCTTATGGATGCTCTCCTATCTGTGGCTTATAATGTGAAGGGAACATCTTGCTCTTAGACACAATGTACAATGCCAGACGTGGTTGTACATCTTGGACATTCAGACCAGGTCCAAGATTCAGCGCTCATCATCTATTTTCTTTCAGTAGCCATGAACAATGAAGAAACAAATAAAAATGTTCTTGGTCTTGTAGCTTGGTCTAATAGCTCTGAAAGTGTTCCTTTGAATTCCTAGTTGTCTAAGGAAATTCTCTGAACACATAAAGAGCTAAGCAAGCATACACAACAGTACAGACCCCCCAGACTGGCTTACCAAAGTATTTGATCCAGATTAACTTACCAAAGGTTTGCTCATAGATTCTGTTTATTTCCTTGTGAAACGTCCTGGGATTTGTTCTAGGAAAACTGCAGCAAATGTCTGTCCCTTCACAGACTCAGTTTTCTCCTGGAAAAAAAATAAACAAAACATAAAAAACCATAAAAAGAAAACACAAAAACCACCACTTGGAATCTGATGGAAAACTGACATCAAAAGTCTACTTGTAAGCTAGGCATGCTGATACATGCCTGTAAGTGGCAGCCTAGGAAGCCGTGGCTGAGGCCAGGGATCATGGTTTGAGTCTCACCAGGGGCATGTAGTGAGACCTAGTTCCAAAAATATATAGCTGGGTGTGGTGGTGCACGACTATAATCCCAGTTACCTGGGAAGCTGAGGCTAGGGATTGCTTGAGTCTGTGGTACCCCGGGCAACGTGAGCCTGTGGTTCCACAGGCAAAAAATAGCAAGACCTAGTCTCAAAAAAAAAAAAGTCTACTTGTAGACACATCTGCTGGATTATAATATCTGGAACATTGTTTCTGCTAAATAGAGAGTGAAAACAGGAGAAGGAGGAGGAGGAGGAAGAGGAGAAGAAGAAGAAGAAGAAGAAGAAGAAGAAGAAGAAGAAGAAGAAGAAGAAGAAGAAGAAGAAGAAGAAGAAGAAGAAGAAGA